>MU225223.1:117230-131304 GCA_018584345.1 Thuja plicata
TTTCTGTGTTAAAGTTTATCAGGTATTCGGTAACACTTTGGTTATAAGGTAACCATTTAATTGTTTACAAGTTTCTTTCAAGGAAAGGATTAAATGTTGTAAGTGATTTCAAGGAGCATACTACTTTTTTAAGGATTTGATACAATAGTCTTGAGGTAACAAGATAGTTTTTAAGGCAACCTATCCTAATTGTTTGAATTGTAAGGCAGTTCAGTGTATTTTGTTTCTGTGATACCTTTGCTTATTATTGACTCTGCAGCCCAAAGGATAGGCACTGGTTCAGAAAACAGTCTGATTATCTATCCGTGTCTAAGATATTCCAAGATATCAAAACCAAATCAATTAAAACACTTTGTTACTAAGAACATACAAGCTGAACTTGTGAAGGACCTCTGTCAGCAGGACACTGTCCATATTATTGATTCCTTGAAGAGTGAATCAACTAGGTTATCCCTCCTACAAGAAAAGGAAGAAGGATTGAAATCCTTGCATCACTGGTTTTTTGTCATATTTAAGATTATGATTTGTATGGTTAAACCCTGTATATGATTATGCTTGGTCATTTACAAGGTGATTTATAAGTTGGTTAAGTAAAGATATATGACAAATCAGTGTCCACATCAACAAATACTGTATTAATAGCAATCTTAAAAGGTAAAACCTGCCTGAGTATTTGTGGAGCTCAAAAACGAAGAAGGACCTTATCCAGTCCTTAGCAATTAGGATTTTCTTGTCTCTGAATCAGAATTAGAAGGTACAAGGTTCAAATATACATTTCAAGCATTGTGATTCATACAAGAAAAATCCCTAACACTCCCCAACCTCCCTGATTTTCTTTTTTATCGATAATTCAGGGGTCTTATCGAACTTCCAAATTTGTTCCAATGTTTGGGTCGTTCCCCAACTCTTGACCTCACCAACATCCTTTGTTGTTGGTAGGTCGGGGAAATTTTCTAACTGTACAATTTTTTATTGAGTTTAGGTTGGCCCCTGATTATACAGTGATATTGAGTGGACAGCGGTCTTCTGCAGCTTTACTACAGTGTGTCCGCAGGTTGGAAGTAGTGGTATCAAAAAGACTTTTGAGGGATCACCCTAAAGATCAAAGGATTTCACTCTAGAATTAATACTCATCAGAGAGAGAATTAATTTTAGAGGGACTTCCATCATGATAGAGCCACCATAGTAGTTACACTAATAAGGATGTGATTGGTCATTGAGAGGACACTCAATGATGGGAAAACCAGGTAGAGGACTGAGTATTGATTGTCATAATTCTTCTAGCAACTCCTCTACTTCTAGTGACCATAAGTGCTATTCTATCAATTTGATCAAGCTTCCATGCCCATTTATTGTTGCAGGTAAGCTCTCAACCTTGTTTGTATGTCACACAAGACAAATCATTATGTGCTTGCGAGGTATGGGCATTTTTCATTACATGCTTGCAGGGGCACTCATTTCGACCTCCTCTATCACTTCTTCGGATCAACTTCTTTGATGTATTTGTGACACTAAAGTATATGAAAAATACAAAATTCTTTTATTATTATTTTTAAATATATATATAAAGAAGTATGATAATAAATTAAAAATAATATTATTAATTATGTAGATTGAAAGAGTCCTTACATAAAAGCTATTTTTTCCTGAAGGATAAGGATAAAAATGAATATAAAATAATAATAATGATATGATTATATTATAATAGTAATGTAGTTTTAAAAGGTTTTATTGATTAAAATATAAAAATATAATAATATAATAATTTAATAATATTGATTTGGTAAAAGATAGACATGACGCACAAAGGTGTTGCGGGTGAAAGTAGTAGAGGAGGAGCAGTTTGTGGATGCATAAAGAAATGACAGGAGATGGTGAAGTTGAGTTTTTTGAAGTCTAAGGGCAAGGGGAAACTAGTTGACCAAAAGTTTATTCTACCATTTGTGAAGGGCGTGAATTGTGTACTACTTAGAACCAGAAGGATTTCATATTTGTTAGTGCAAAAGGATGTAGGGCATCATCCTGTGTAGAAGAAAAATGGAATTAGGGCTAGCATGATCTGAAAGCAACATATCCGATGAATAGGAAAGGGTATGGGGAAATGAAGAAACAAAAATGCAAGACACTTGTTATCCCTTCAGAAATTTTGAACCCAATGAAGGAATGACTCCAAAATAGAGCTTTCTTATCCAAATGAGCAGGAAGAAGACTAGATAGGCCCAACATTATGGACTGGTGGTTCAGAAAAGGTAAGGGCAAATTGGCAATTAAGGCCTTTCCCAAAGATTTTCTACATTGAATGTGTGGTATAGGGATACCCAAGGACATGAAGACAATAAAGACACCAAGGAAGCATGATGGAGTCTCTCAAGGGTCCAAGGGACTCAATTTGAATGTAATGATGTAAATAAAGATGTAAAATTCCCTAATGGTCCTAATAGGACCATAGGACCAAATTGTGGATTTAATAGGCTTTAGTTTGGTAGGAGTCACAAATGCATGTAAAAAATTTAGATAAATCATATTGATCCTTAAGAGGTCATTAAGGGAGTATAGGAGTTAGTTCCTTTATCAAAATAAGGAGTTTTAGAATTGAAAATTCAAATCTTAATGGCTAGTTGTCATTAGGAGGGAAATCATGTTTTGGTGTTAGTTTGAAGTTTAATGAGTTCCAACTGATTGGAATTGGTATGACGATTTGTAAAACATCCTACATAGCATGGTCAAGGCATGAGGATTGAGGACAATACGACAGAGACATATGTGTACAGACTGTAATCCAATTAAACTTTATTTTTGCAATTTCCTTGTGTTTTTAGCTTGATTGAATAAGTTCATTGATTGGATTTGGTGTTTGGATGGTGTGAATAAAAATATCAAACATTGGTAACTTTTGTGGATCGTCTAAGGTATCATTTTTTTGTTGTCCTTTAAAAGTTACTACTCACAAACTTAAGGAATTTAGCATCGTTTGACAGTTTTGAGTGCAATTTTGTCTAATGGTCATTCCATGAATGCCTACACCCTATTCCTCATGGGATGGTCATAAATTGACTTGTATTATATGAATCTAACAAATTAATGTGTAGAGAAGTGAAGGATTGTTGGTGATCACCATGTTGTGTTGAAGGAACACTAAAAATTGAGGCTAAGGTGTAGTAGCAGAAGATCTACTCAAAGGAGGGAACCTTTTTATGCTTGAATCTATTAGAGGATTTCATGTCAATGAATAATCAACTTTTTTTGGGTTGAAATAGTGCTTGCAGGGTCGACATTGAGAAGCCCCTAGTTTTAAGTGTTTGTAAGGAGCAATTTGGGGCTTTTTCATTTAGAGAGTCAATAGAACCAAATTGATTGTAGAATCCTTTAATTTGAGTCATAATAAAAATATTTTGAGGAATCCAAGGTTAATGGATTAAGGGATCTTGTATTTTCTTTGGAAGAGTTGGGTAATTAGCCCTACAAATTTATCACTTTTGGTTAGTTTGGTAAGATGGTCCAAAACAACCAATGCTAAGGTTTTGTTATGTTGTGTAGGATCTTAATGGGTATTTGAATCTATAAGTTGTTTCTAGATTCTTTTCAGAATTCTTGGGGAAAATTCTAAAAACAGTCATTGCAGGGCTACTAGGGAGATAAGCCTTTTAGGATAGTCTTTGGGTTTGCCAATGAGTTGGGCCTATAGAAATTGGAAAGTGGTTTATTTCTATTTGGTTTGGGTAATTAGAAACTCCTTGAGTCATTTTGGGCCTTGTTAAAGGTGGAGTTGTTCAATTGACACATTGGAACCATTTGGGTACACTAAGTTGCATTGTGGTTTGACTATGTTCTAACTACATTTTTGACAAGAATTGACAAAGTAGTATTGAAGTCCCACTTTCTCTGAATCAGGTGGTATAAAATCTTAGTAGTATCCTTTTAGGAGAATGATAGGGTATATATATGAAGAAGAAGAGTATTGAATGCCTCCAAGAATGACAAATGTGGGGCTTGCCAAGATTGTGGCACAATATGCTGAGGAAAATAAGAAGATGAAGGAAGAGATGGAAAAGATGAAGAGGCAGATAAGTAAGAATAAAAAAAGACACTACACAAGAACACCAAGACGAAGAGATATAAGAAGAAGAGATAGCACCAAGGGAAGAGTTAGACCCTCAAGAGGAAAGGATGGCTAATATTTTTAAAGCCATTAAAGGGAATGACTAGAAGGGTAAGTCTTACATTCCTATGTATGATGGTAGGATGAATGATGAGGAGTTGATTGACTGGTTTAGCAGAGTTGAAAATTTCTTTGATTGTGAAGATGTTGAGGATGGAAAAAAGGTAAAGATTGCAAACTCTAGATTGAAGGGGCATGCATTACTTTGGTGTGACTATTTGCAAGCTGATGGACGGAAGAAGGCAGTTCCTAGAATTACTTCATGGCCAAGGATGATGGAAAAAATGAAGGAGAAGCTCCTTCCTAAAGAATGCAAGGTGCACTTGTACAATAAGTTGTAGAGTTTGAGACAAAAGGACATGGATGTCCAAAGGTACACTGAGGAGTTTCACAAACTAGATGTTAGGGTTACACATGATGAGGATGAAGAGGAGAAAGTGGCAAGATATTTAGGAGGATAAGGTTAAATTTGCAAGATGAACTTAGTCTTACTTCCCTTAGCATTGTGGAAGAATGTTACAAATTAGCCATCAAGGCTGAGGACAAGGTAAAGAGAAGACAAGAAAGACAAGGAAGTGGAAGGGGACAGTCAAATAGGGGCAGAGGGAATAGATCCAATGAAGGACAAGAAAAAAACATCAGTGATAAGGGAAAGGAGCCCATGTTTGAACATAGAAGTGGACAAAGGGGTGGAGGAAGATTTGGTGCAAGTAGAGGCAACAACACCTTCAATGGTAAGTGCTAGAATTGTGGAGAAGAAGGACATCCTTTCTACAAGTGTCTAAAAAAGGATACAAATAAGTCTAATAAGAGAGTGACATTAATACCAGATAAATGTGACAATGAGGAAGATGAACAATAAGGGGGAGAAAGAGGGATAAAATATGCATATCCAAAAGTTGAGGAATGCCTCATGATGAGAAGAAAACTATTTCAGTGGGTACCACAGGTATCCATCTTTAGAACCACTTGTTTAAGTCAAGGTAAAGTTTGCAAGATGATAATTTATTATGGTTCATTTGACAACTTAGTTTCATAGAAGATGGTTGATAAGTTTCATTTGAGGAATTTTGAACACGATAAGCCTTATAAAGCCTCTTGGGTGAGTCCTGACAAAAGTATCATGGTTAGGGAGAAAGACTATGTGAAATTTTCAATAGGAAAGTATAAGGAACAAGTATTTTGTGACATAGTGCCCATAACATGTTGTCGTATCCTTTTAGGATGGCCTTGGAAATCCTTGAGGATGACCATTCATGATGGTTATGAAAACACTTATAGTGTTCACAAGGATGGTAAAACTTGCACCCTCACACCTTTCCCGAATAGTGTTGCTAGTGAAGCAAGATTCATTTGTTTTGGAAAGAAAGAGTATATTGATTTGCAGGAGTACCATAAGAAGTACAGTTTTGTGGAAGAAGATCAAAGGGTCAAAATGTCCTTGTTTGTACTAAAAACTAAATGCAATGAAAATAAACATAAGATGACAGTGTGGAAAAATACTATGGAGAAAGAAGGAGTAGTAGTGGGCACACATTAGTGTCCTATTGATTCACCAATGAAATAGGATACATATTTGTCCATGGAGGGAAGTGGTAGGGGTCATTTGGATCCTAAAATGTAGAATAAGAAGCATCATTCACAATCTAGAAAGGAATGTCCCAAATGAAGTCAAGTGATGGTATTGATACCATGTCTTCTTTTTGTGTTTCTAACAATGTTGTTGCAGGTTCAAGGAGAGGAGATGAAGAGTTTTTATTACAACAAATTTCCAAGGGAAGACAAATTTTCAAAACTCCTTCAAGAAAGATAGGAGGTGTGAAGATAAGACCCTTAACTATTGGAAAAAGTTCTTCATGAGACACTTATATGCCCTATTTTTAGAGACCCTAGGAGGAGTTTTTATCGGTACCTTCTTATGCTTTCAGGTATTATATTCTATGAAAATCTATACTCTTTATGTTATTTGTGGCATACAACCACTAAGACATCTACTATGGTTTTATTCTTTTAAACATGTACAAACACGTGGAAATTAGTGCTATATTACTTATGCAAAGTTTATGGTTATGTTCTTATAAGTAATTATTGTTTTAACATGAATGAATGTATGCATTTTTGATGGAGTATTTCCTTGGATGTAAAGAATATAATATTTAAGTTGTAGAGTATAAATAGCAAGATAAGGGTTGACCAAGTGAATACACCATGCCTTGGATACCCCGACCTGTTCTTGTAGCCGACTTAGCCGTTGGCGAAGTAAATGCAACTTGAGGTGGCAGTTCCAATAGTACCAAGGTGGCAGCAGCTGAGAGGAAACCAAGTCAAAGAGTTATGAGTTCCTTTGAGCAAGTTCAGGAAGAAGTGGGAAGCTATATATGTTCTACCTCTGTCATAATAGATCTTTCCTTCTTCATGGATGTCTTCTGTTTTTCCCACTTTCCATTTTTCTAGCTTTCCAAATAAATGACTCCACCTTTTGTATAGCGTGAACAGGTAGGATAGTTAGATGGTTTTTATTTAAATAAGACCCACTAATGTGTGATAAGGAGGGTGTTATCAATTAGCATAATACAGTTTCACTCTATTATTTTATAGTTTTATATGAATCTTGTACTTTCTATTTCTATCAATAAAAAATGAGGTGTTGATATTTAGTTCAGTATAATTGAGTTTGGATACTCACTCAAGGGGGACCACTTGGTGAGGACTCTATATTAATTAGAATCATTTTCATGTAGTTTCATTTTCCTACATCTTGTTATCATGATTCTGGTGTTAATACAGTTCCTATAGCCAAAGCCACAGGGTAATCTATTACTTCCTGCAGCCATAGTGTGGTCTGAGTAAAATCCATGGTGCAAATATCTTTCTGGCCCGTTTCAAATAATACATCCCTAGGTTGATAAATTAAATGATTTTTTTATGAGGAGGATAGCTTCTCGGTAGGATGTCCAATCCTTGAGCCTTGGTGAGAGCCTAGTTTTTTATTCCTTTAATAGAACCAACCAATTCTTATCCATAAGGGGAGTATGGTGTAGGGGCACCCAAGTACATGAAGATAATAAAGACACCAAGGAAGCATGATGGAGTCCCTTAGGGGTCCAAGACTCAATTGGAATGTTTTAAGACCTATAATGGCATTTGAATGTAATGATATAAACAAAGATGTAAGATGTCATAATGGTCCTAATAGGACCATAGGACCAAATTTTGGATTTAATAGGATTCAGTTTGGGAGGATCCACAACAACATGTAAAACATTTAGATAATTCATATTGATCCTTAAGAGGTCATTAAGGGAGTATATGAGTTAGTTCCTTTATCAAAATAAGGAGTTTTAAATTTGAAAATTCAAACCTTAACGACTAGTTTTTAGTAGGAGGGAAATCATGTTTTGGTGTTAGTTTGGAAGTTTATTGAGTTCCAACCAATTGGAATCAGTTTGAGGAGCTGTAAAACATCCTACATAGCCTAGTCAAGGCATGAGGATTGAGTACAGTATGACAGAAACATATGTGTACAAACTCTAATCTAATAAAAATTCATTTTTGCAATTTCCTTATTTTTTGGCATCAATGAAAACTTCATTGACTGGATTTGGTGTTTGGATTGTGTGAATACAAGGATCAGACATTTTAACTTCTTTGAATGGTCTAAGGTATTATATTTTTTTTTCTTTAAATGTTGTTGCTGACAGACTTAAGGAATTTAGAATTTGTTGACAGTTTTGAGTGCAATTTTGTCTAATGTCCATTCCATGAATTACTAAACCTTGTTCCTCATGGGATCTTCATAAATTTACATGTATAATATGAACCTAATAAATTAATGTGCAGAGAAGTGAAGGATTGTTGGTGATCACCATGTAGTTGTGTTAAAGTAACACTAAAAAATGAGGCTAAGGTGTAGTAGTAGAAGATCTGCTCAAAGGAGGGAGACTTTTTATTCTTGAATCCATTAGAGGATTTCATGTAAATGAAGAATCAATTTTTTTTGGGTTGAAATAGTGCTTGGAGGGTCAACATTGAGAAGGCCCTAGTTTTGAGGGTTTCTAAGGAGCAATTTGGAGATTTTACATTCAGAGAGTAAATAGAACCAAATTTATTATATAATCCTTTAATTGGATTTATAATACAACTCTGTTGAAGAAGCCAAGGTTAGGGGATTAAGGGATCTTGTAGTTTCTTTGGAAAAGGGGTAATTAGCCCTACAAATCTATCCCTTTTGGTCAGTCTGGTAATATGGTCCAAAACAACCAATTATAAGGTTTTGGTATTTTGTGTAGGAGCTTAATGGGTATCTTAATCCATAAGTTGTTTATGGAGTATTTTGGGAAGTTTTGGGGAAAATTATGAAAAAATTGATGAATGAATCTCATATGATGGAAGGGTTGGGTTTTTGTATTAAAGACTAAAGTCCAAATTTTTACCCCTTTAAGTAGAATATGAGCAACACACTAATGCGCTTTTGGCTCCATCACCACCTCCCTACCAAGTATTGGTGAAAAGGTGCACTAAGACAAAATGGAGAAGATATAGTGTCTTCGGTAGAAATTTATATCGACACTCAATAATTCCAAAATTTCCTCTGCCAATATTTGTGTAATCATGAACTTGCATAGAGGGCCTTGGGAGGAACTGTAAATTCTAGTAAAAGAAGACATTTAGAAACAAACAATAGGAATGAAGAATTTTCGAAGGAAAGAATGAAGAGGAAACCTTGTCAAGTGGTTCCACAATAGTGGGTTACACTTGTTTTCCTAATTTGACACTGGAATGAACATTTTGAAAAAAACACTTTACATTCGGATGCATATTGCTGCTAAATAATTACAAATTTGAAGATGAGGTAAATTAGAGTCTTTTAGAATTTTTGGTGTGGATTCTAAATATATATTTTTAATTTTTTTTGGAATTGATTTGAATCCATATTTCTATCTCCCTCAAAAACTAGTACATTGTTGTAAACAAAATTTTTAAAGAGTGACACTCACTTCTTAAAGCATAACGTTTTTCTAAAATAGATATCAATGTTATTATTTCAAATTTAGTTTTGTAACATCCATATCTAATGCTTGCAATTGGTTTCATAACTTTATCCTCAGTATTTCATATTTTATTAACATTTAAAGTTGCTTAATTGTAATTTTGACATATGTTCATTTCATAACTTGTGTATTTTTCCAATTTAAATTATTTTTTTGTATAAAGAGGACTTCAATTCCTAGTACATAGATATTTTCAAAAATTTCTTTCTCTCATTTACTATTTTTCCATAAGCATCGAACACAGAGGTTGATGTTTGGTAAGAAACATATATTTGATTAATGTAAAACAAAATGCATAATAAATGCAAAATATATATATTAAAGTCATAACCATTGGAAAGCTCATTCTGAGTACTTTATTCACACATATGGGTTTTTCAATATTGTCCCATTTGAGCCCTCAGATTGAGCTCTCAAGGCCAGAAAAGTGCAGAATTTGCTTGGATTTTGGGGGAGCAACTTAGATAGGAACTTACAATCAAAACTAAGGGGTTTTATCAAAAGTACCTCACATTTTATAAGAATTAAAAATTTTATTTCAGGAAATTTTGATCAAAAATACTTTATGATTTTCGATAGAAACCCTAGTCGGCCAATTTAATGTTTTTTTTGGCTATTAACAATTTCATATAAATAGAGGTGGTTTTTTTGTTTTCTAAACATTGAATTTGAAGGATAAGTCACATATTTTAGAAGGAAGACATTTTGAAGTGCATTAAAGCTGGTGTGAAATTTTAAAAGAGAAAATTTTCAAAGGAAAGAGATGGGAAATAAAAGGACAAGGTCAAATAAGACTTCATGAAACTATTCACTTGAAATCGAACAAAGAGATTGTGAACAAGCATTGGAAAGATATCATAGGAAGAAGTCATCTCTCTCTCTCTCTCTCTCTCTCTCTCTCTCTCTCTCTCACCATAAGCCCTAATGCAAAAAAAATTAACCCAAAACCATTTTTCTCCCCTCCTATACCATTACCCCTATACTAGAAAGAGAAAGAGGTGGTTTAGGGATTAGGGTTTATGGTTTAGGGCTTAGAAATTAGAGAGGAATAGAGTTGGATAGGGGGAGAAAGGGATAGATGTGGAGCAGAGGTAAAGAGGTTGTGGATATGGAGGGTGAGAGAGGTTGGGAAGAGGGGGAGAAGGGAAAGATGGGGAGAGAGAGGGGGCATAAAGGGAGAAATGTCTTAGCATGATTGGCAAGCTAAGATGAGATAATTATTGGCAATGATGTCAACTAGATCATGCATTGCCAAAGGGGGAGTATGATGCATTTGATAGTTGTTGCATTAATTGAAGTGTTAGGATGATGCTACCAAATATGTTGAGGATGATGCTAACAAAGTAGTTGAAATGTTGAAGTGTGATATGTTACAAGAGATGTTAGGAAAAATGTTGGACATATGTGTTTTTTGTATGCAGGGTCAATTTCATTACATGATGTGAGTGCAGAGTTAGGGCACGGGTTAAAGTCATTCACCGGTCAAAAGGATGAGATTGATGGTCACGTTTTAAGGTGAAATAAATTTTGAATCTCGATCGTGGATGAAATATAATGTGCCAGCTATGATTTTTATCTTTCAAATATTTAAAAATTCAAATATCTGGTTTCTGTAGTTATGACAGAACCGACTTGCAGGGAAGTAGATGGATTGACCGACTTCTCAAAAACATAGTTATGGCAATGGGAAGGATATTCAAAGCCATATCAGATTGGACAAGATATTTTTGAGGATTTTACCAGATGCATTAATGAGTAGAATTGACATATATTAGGGTTGAATTGTTTATGTAAGATATTTTTGAAACCTATTTTTAGGAATCAGATTTGCTCCAAGCCTGCGTGCAAAAAGAGGATGTATATAATAGTTTTAGAAGTTGTTGGTAAGTAGATTTTTCTAGTTATAAAAGTTATTTGAGGTATTCTTTCTGCCCCTCTAATTTTGGCAATTAGTAATCTTTCATTGGAATCCAGACTTTGTGGGAATTATTTGTGACATTTTTTCTGTCCTCTAATTTCCCTCTTTCTGTATTTTCTCTTAATGAATATGAGACACTGGTTTATATCAGAGAATTCTTAGATTCCAGATCCCTACTCTTTTTTAGCATCTTTGCATGCCATTGTAGATTATTTGATTTAGATAGTTTGTGGATTTTGTTTATCCCTAACTATTTTGTCTCATTTATGTATCCATTTGTTGAAGTGAACGTTTTCTTGCAGGTCACAATCTGTGTCTAAATTTCTTAGGAAAGTTATTGTTTGTGAAATCTTTTCTTTCCTTGAATGGCCTCTTTCTATTTCGGATCTCTCTGTGAAATACTTATGCAAGCCTGTTCAGAAATATTGTGTTCTATTAGATCTAAGAGTATTCATGCTGGTGTGGTCACTGTGCTATCTTCATATTACATTCAGTGTATCACCTAGTAGGATAGTTTTCTTATTCAGTTATTCCCTTTTATGCATTCCTTCTATCACTTTTCCCTCAAGAGTTTACTTTCATGTCAAGAAGCAAATTTGGGTGATTATCCAAGAGGAACCAGCCTAGAACCTGAAGGTCTCATCTCAGTTAGCAAAGGTCCCACAAATTGGAGGTGATTCCCATGTTATACTAGATTATCAAGGCTACGAGAGCTTGACCTAGGGTGAAACATTTAGTGTATAACAGTTCTAGCACGCCCAGTGGGATTACCATAAAAGAAGTTTATTTTCAAGATTATGGTATCTCTGATATAATGATTGCATAGTACATACCTAGAAGAGGTTTCCCTATCAAGTATATCTGGTGAATCCATTGGTGAGGAACAGAAGATCCAGTCCTATTCAAAGTTTATGGTAAAATTCAAGACAAGAAGCTCAAAGCCTTCTGAGTTCTCGTAGCTACCCTTGAAAAGAAGTTACCACAGATCATCTCAAAGAACACCCCCTACAAGGAGGGTACAATCTACACCACTTGATACTTCAAAGAGGAGACCTTTGCCTTTTCATTTCAGAGGGAGAGGAAGATCCTTAACTAGAGAGCTACAAGAAGATTCAGCTCCACCCCTCAATGCCACTCACACAGTTTCTGATCAGAAAAACACAGCTCCTGCAATGGCTAGATAGTTTTCTTTTGCACCCTTCAACCAAGGAATTCCTTTAAATTTTTCTCAACATCATGATGTGCCCTCTGTGGCACTCAAAAGTCTACCTAATTTCACAGGTGAAGGACAGACAATAACTTTTGAACATATAAGAGATGTGACTACTATTTGTAGTATACACAACATCACAAAAGAAGATGTGGCTACCAAGCTATTACCAACCTCTTTTAAAGGTAAGGCCTTGGAATGGTTTAGTGTAAGGAAACTCAGGTGCGAAAACAACTTCCTACACTAATCTCTAAAGGAAAGTGTTGTGCAAATTCTTTTAAATCCTTACAATTTCAGATTCGTTAACTACTTTAACAATGATATTGCAACCATATACCATGCATATAGAAAATAGAGAGTGACACAATGATTTACCCTGGGGAAAGCCTTTCGGTAAAAAACCACAGCACTCCAAAACCTGCACAATGTATTATCTTCAACACAATGGTTACAAAACAATTGCAATACAAGTTCTTTCAGGAGACAATCAACACTCAAAGACAAATCTAGTAGCACAAGATCATACCAAAAATACACTCTTTTCCTATCCCAGTCTGCAACCCTAAAAATTCTTATATCATGTGTTTTCCTTTTTAGGGCAACTTCCAAAGATAGTTGTATTAGGTTTTTACCATTCTTTGAGAAAATAGGAACCCCGTGATTGTAGAAGAGTTTACAGTACTCAACTTTATCAGTTGCCACATGTCTTGCATGTCTTCACCCATCATTGAATCTTCTAGAAATAGCTCTTACGTGTCATAGGAATTTGTCATAACCATTTCAGCCATGATCTCCTTACACACAATTCAAGATGCTGACACATCAAGTGGAGTGACACATCAACATGCCAGCTAGACATGTACACTCACACTTAATTACATTATTTGCAAGAAATACATTTTACAAAACAAATAATAAGAATAGGAATTATCCAAGGTTGAGACACCTTATTCCTAACATTCTCCCACTTGTCGAACACCTTGTAAGAGCAATAGGAACATAACAGGAACTAATCGCTATAGGCCAAAAGACCCATAGACTCCGAACACCATTTGAACTTCACAGTGCCCACTGGTTTTGTTAATGCATCTACAACATTCTTCACAGTATCTACCTTCTCCAAATTTGCCTTTCCATCTTCCACCATATCTCTCACAAAGTGAAACTGCACATCAATGTGCTTCATTCTGGCATGGAAAGTTGGATTCTTCACAAGGCAAATAATGTTCTGACTATCACACCAAATAGTAATCTTTTTTGCATCAACACCAACATCAGAACACAATCTCCTAAGCCAAATGGCTTCCTTACAAGCATGAGTAGAAACCATGTACTCAGCTTCTATAGTGGAAAAAGAAACCACAGGTTGTCGCTTACTCATCCAACTGATGGCACCACCAAACATAGTGAACACATAAGCACTGGTGGATCTCCTACTGTTAATATCACCTACCCAATTTGAATCCACAAACCCATGAATACAAACTGAATGCGGAGATCTAGAAGAGTTACCATGGTAACATATGGAGTAATCTGATGTACCCCTCAAATATCTGAATACTCACTTAACTACATCCCAATGTACTCATCCAAGGTTAGGTATAAACTAACTCAGGACTCCCACTGCTTGGGCAATGTCTGGTCTAGTACAGACCATAGCATACATAAGACTACCAACTGCACTAGCATAAGGTACTCTACTCATGTCGTCCACCTCACTAGGAGATTTTGGACAA
>MU225223.1:135528-148586 GCA_018584345.1 Thuja plicata
AAGCCGGCCTTCTCTGGAGATTCAACCTCGTAGTTCAAGTCCCACAGCTTGGAGGTTGATTCCATGTTTCACTAGGTTGCTGTTAGAGAAGCTTTCAGCAAGGGTGCAAACCTCAGTGACAACAAGACCCTTCTCACCAATGTGGCCAAATTTCATATGCCACAACATTGTCTTTTCTGTAGGAAGCTTGCCTTCCAAAGTGTTTGCACCCTTAGGTACACTTACTGCACTGCCATCGGAACCCATTGTCACAGTCTCCTTTACTGCTTTTCCATATGGTGGGGATGAAGTGATAGCCACTCTCTTCTTTGAAAATAGAAGAACTATTGCATTGAGAAATGCATGCATCAAGCTGAAACAAAGTACCTCTCCTAGTACCTTTATCAAGCACCATAGAACCTCTAATCATCTTGCATCCATTTTTCAAAAAGAAAACTTGCACACCTACATCATTCAGCATACTTACAGATAATAGGTTCCGTGCCAAACTCAGAATGTGCATAACTTCATTGATTCCTTTTACTCATCCATCATGAAATCTAATAGTGACCCTTCTGCGTCCAACTATCTTTAGGTGAGAATCATCACCCAAGTACACCTTTCCACCATCAAACTCTTCATATTTTGAGAACCAGTTTCGATGAGAGGTCATGTGAAAAGAAACACATGAGTCTACCAACCACACATCATCAGATGCATGGGCTGCCAAAGATACAATAAAAGCATCTCCATCTTCTTGAGATTTTTTGGAAGATGAATCTGAGCCTTTCTTCTTCTTCTTCGGCTCTTTGCAGTCCCTCCGGAAGTGCCCAGATTTATCACAGTTCCAACATTTTGCCTTGGAATTTCTAGGAGTCTTAGAACTCCCATGAGATTTGGATCTGCCCTTCTTTGACTTATTGTCATTCTTCTTTCCTTTGTCATTGGATCTCCCGCAAACAACAAGGGCTTCCTTAGACAAATCTAAAGTCTTTCTTCGTATCTCCTTAGATAGCAGGGAAGACACCACATCATCCACACAAAATGTGACTATAGTACTTGTGAGAGCCATCACAAGATGGTCCCATGAATCTAGAAAGGAACAAAGAAGGGTCGTACATCGATCCTCTTCCTCAATCTTGGCACCAGATGATGCCAACTGTGCAATCAATATATTGAATGCGTTGAGATGATCAGTTACGAATCCACCTTCCTCCATTCTTAAAGAATACAAATTATTTCTCAGGAACAACTTATTCACCAGAGATTTGGCCTAATACATAGACCCAATCCGTTTCCACAAATAATTTGCAGTAGTCTCATCAAGAACATTCAGAAGAACGACATCTGCTAGACAGAGTCTGATGAGACCCTTAGCCTTCCGATCCTTGATCTCCCAATCTGCTTGAGATATCGTTGTAGGTCTCACATCAAGTGATGTAGCCTCCCATAGATTGTGTTCTTCAAGCATGTCTTCCATCTTGAGTTTCCACAACTCAAAATTAGTGCCATTAAATTTATCCACCTCCATTCTACTGTATGAGGAACTTGCCATCTCAATCTGCAAATAAGATTCAAAATGCTCTGCACAAAAAACTCCCACTCAACTTGAGATTAGCTCAAAAAACCCTACCCAGCAACTAGGATCAAAAGTTGATCAGGCTCTGATACCACTTGTAAGGAAACTCAGGTGTGGAAACAGCTTCCTACACTAATCTCTAAAGGAAAGTATTGTGCAAATTTTTTTAAATCTCAGTCATATACCATGCATACAAAAAATAGAGAGTGACACAATGATTTACCCTTAGGAAAATCTTTTGGTGAAAAACCCCAGCACTCCAAAACCTGCACAATGTATTATCTTCAACACAACGGTTACAACACACTTGCAATGCAAGTTCTTTCAGGAGATAATCGACACTCAAAGACAAATCCAGTAGCACAAGATCATACCAACAATACACTCTTTTCCTATCCTAGTGTGCAACCCCAAAAATTCTTATATCATGTGCTTTCCTTTTTAGGGCAACTTCCAAAGATAGTCGTATTAGGGTTTTAACATTCTCTGAGAAAATAGGAAGAAGAGTGTACAGTACTCAACTTTATCAGTTGCCACATGTCTTGCATGTCTTCACCCGTCATTGAATCTTCTAGAAATATCTCTTACGTGTCATAAGAATCTATCATAACCATTTCAGCCATGATCTCCTTACACACTATTCAAGATTCCAACACATCAAGTGGAGTGACACATCAACATGCCAGCTAGACATGTACACTCACACTTAATTACATTATTTGCAAGAAATACATTTTACAAAACAAATAATAAGAATAGGAATTATCCAAGGTTGAGACACCTTATTCCTAACATTTAGAACTCTAGTTTTTGGTTCTATTAATTCATGGGATGGATTAGGAGATTCATTAAGTAGATACTTTGAAGATAAATCAGATAATTTATCTTTGGTTGAGCAACTAACAACCATAAGGAGAGATCCTCAAGAACATATGACAGATTTCAATAATAGATTCCTTAAAACATGGAATAGAATACCTATCTCAGTAAGGCCGTCAACTAACCATGTTTTCTTATACTTCTTGCAAAGTCTGAATGGTCAAATATCTATCATGATCCAATCCATGGGAGGTACCTCGTTACCTCAAGCTTTTGACATAGCTGTCAAGGCTGAAAAATTGTTTGATCCAGGAAGGCATGATAACCAGAAGGCCACCCATGCCTATCTTTCCTAATCTTCATCCCACTACACCTCTACAAACACCTCTTTTTACCCCTATACCCACCATAGTAGAACCCAAGGGTGGTATGAGCAGTGAGGAATTGAAGGTGGTCCCTCCTCAAGAGCTACTTGAATTAAGAGACAGTCAGCAAAAGATGTAAAGTCATCAGCAAGAAATGACCAACTTATTGAAAAATATGACCAAGGAGTTGACCAAATTAAAGGAATAGGATCATGGGAGTAGACTATCCTAACAACAACAGAATCCAGGTCCTAATCGGCAGTATCAAAATCAAGGATAGTCTTACCAGTAGAATAGGCCACCATATCAAGGAGGTTAACAGGGACAAAAGCAAAATTTTAATCAAAGGTAGTTCCAACCTTATAATATGACACCTCTTAACTTTGCAAATCCAGTTAGGGATGTGGTCCCAAGTCAAAATAATCTTGCTCCAGAGATGGAGTGGTGGTATCCTTGTAATCGGTCCCATAATCAGGCAACATGCTTAAATGGAAGGGTACATCAAGAACTTATGGTGCAGGTGGCTTCAAATATAAAATCAAAGGCCTCTTCTAGTGGGTCAATGCCCCAACAAGAAGCATATGCTGATGAGACCACTCTCCCTAATTGGGAAGAACAATATTTCAATGGAGTTAATGGTGAATCCCCAATTTCTGCCAACACTAGGTCTAAAAAAGGAGCTCAAGGCATGGAGCAAATGGGAGATAGGGCTAAGGCTTCTACATCTATAGAATCTTCACAACCATTTAATCCTATCATGCTAAAGAGGGTCCCCATCATTCCAATCAAGGGAAATCAACCTTCCAAAGAGGTTGAGCCTATCATAGTGAAAGCATACCAAAGAGTACACACAACAATGCCTTTCATCATTGTGGACAATATGAAGAAAGAAAATTCCACTATGTATATGTAGGACTCTTTAGCTATACCAGGGCATCCCAAAATCTTGAAGAAGGCTATGGGTGAAGTGTCAACTCCTCAACCCACAAAAGATACAACAAAGCCATTATTGGTCAACACTGATCAATAAAAGGAGGCTCCAAGCAGCAACTCCAAAGCAATACCATTCAAGGTAGGAACTTGAAACCGCATCCTTTTTATGTATCTTTAATTATTGGAAAATCTTTAGTACATAATTGTATGGTAGATAGTGGAGCTACTGGCACTGTCATGCCTAAGAAAGTGGCTGACCAATTGGGATTGAAATATAAACCTTTTGAAAATAGGGTTACCCAACTTGATGGTTCCTCAGTAAACACAATAGGTGTAGACAAGGATACCAGTTTAATCCTCCATGCAAGTCTTAATTTCTCTATCCTACTTGACATATACATCATAGACCTCCCTACCCTATTTTCCATATGTTTATCAAGGGATTTTATAGCCAAGATAGGAGGCTATCTTTCTTCTCACTGGTCTCACATGCTTTTACATACAAGATATGGAACTAAGGTTACTATCAAGTCTGAATCATTAACAACACACCATATAGAACCTTATGTGTCCAATGTAATCAATACAAACTACCTTGATAGTAATGACTTCCCAATCATCAGAGAAAAAAACACTAAAATAGAAGGTATCCCAGATATCTATCTAGATGATTTAGAATTTGAGAGAGCTTCAGAGGCCCAAGCCAATGTTATTCGGGATATTGGTTTTGGAAACTATTTTTTACAAGAACATGAGTTAATAGATCCAAATATTTTTAAGATAGATATTGAGTCAGAGGATCAGAACAACCAAGTTTGGGAGCTATTCTTTGATGGTGCTAGAAGTAGACATGGTCCTGGTGGTGGTGCTATGTTAGTCTCTCCTAATTAGGAGAAATATTATACAGCCTTTAGGTTCAGTTTCTCTTGCACTAGCAACACTGCTGAATATGAGAGCCTAGTGAATGGAATGGAGTGGGAAAGAAAGAAAGGGATCAAAGCCCTAAAAGTTTATGGTGATAGTGACCTATTTTTCAGCCAAGTAAGAGGGATAAGTGCAACCAAAAGTGATACAATGAGAGCATACAAGCATCAAGTTTGGGATGCAATTGAAGATTTCCATGCTTTCAATATTGTTGTGATCCCTAGAAAGTTAAATTAGAATCCAGATAGATTAGCTAAAGTTGGATATTAGTATGACATCCCTAATAGTGTTTCAAAAGAGAGGGACCAACAACATATCAAAGTGATTGTCAGATCTTCTATCCCTGATAATAATATTAATTGGCAAGTGTTTGACAATGATGAACAAATTTTGCAGTTCTTATTTGAAGAGGATGTTTTCTCAGAACATAACCAAGATAGACTAGTGTAGAACTATGGTGATCAAGTGATACAACTCAGATATTGGGTTCATTTTGTGGGAAAAATATTGGGTTCCCCCTTTTTTTCTTTTTCTCCTGCCTTGTTTTCTTTCTTTCTTTGTTTTCCCTCTGGGATTTTCTTCCACGGGTTTTGTTTTCTTTTTGTTTTTGTCTTCTTGTGTCTCTAGGACCCGGTCCCAAAGTTTTTTCTTCCCAGAACTAGATTCTAGACTCCAGGATTCTCCACCATGATATCTTCTTTTGTGAGAAGGTATGGTTAGGTGGAATCCTTGGGCCCAGAGTCTGGGGGTTTGCCTATTCTAGAGTTTGCGAGAAATGTACAACACTTTTTACCCTTGGGGTATAAATTGAAGTTACCCATCATTTTCACATTTACTGCGATCAAAAACCAAAGGCAATTTACCAGAGAAATTAAGACAAATTTGAAGTGATTAAGTGTTGATTATTCTGGTGATTAGTAGTAATTACCAGTGTTTAGTAGGTGGTTCATGGTGTTTGTTCATGGTGTTTAAAGGATATATTTTTGTAGGACTTCAGTGTTCATCCTTCCTACATCTCTCACACTCCAAGTAAGCCTTTGACGTTCGTTCTCTAGTTTTTGGTTTTCTGGTTCTGGTTTGTTTTGGGTTTTGTTTTCTTTCTATTTTTCGTTTGCTTCTGGTTTTGTTTGGGTTTTTTGTTCCTGGTTTATCTTTTGGTTGCCTTTCGTTGGTGGGTTCACACTGGAAGAGGGTTTTCCACCTTCTGTGCAGTTGTAGTCTAGAGCGGTTTCCTTTAGCTATTTTGTATATTATGAGTGTTTGTAATTGGTGTGTATATGTTTAGGCCCTCAGCCTTCTATATTTTGCTATATTTTTAGTGTATATCCTTCCAGTATCATGTCGAGCTCACCATGCCCTTGCCCATGTTTTCTTGAATTCATGAACTCACCTTCTCGATGGAATACCACCTAGTTCAGACTCGGCTCCATGCTGGTTTGCACCATGGCAGTTTTCTCTCTCCTTTATCAAGTTAGTTTTAATGGTGAATTTATTTCCCATGCACACATTCAAACCCTGCCAAGTGGCTTCCACTTCACATGTCTTTGTATAGTTGTTGGAATTATCGCCATAACTCCTATTTATTACATGGCCATGTGACGTCTGCATCAGCCTATGTATGGCTCATCTTCCAGCCATGTCACTCAACGGTTATTTTTCAGACTTCGGGTCCTATGTCCTCATCTGGTTCTTGTTTCACTTGTATTGTATGTGCTGGAATCCCTGGAGCCCCAGATGTTGGTCATTTTCCTTAGTTTTTCATCATACGCACATCTTTCCCAGGATTTGACAAACTAACTCTTGCAGGTGTGGATGCGATGGTAAGATTTTTGAAACCTAGAGTAGCATTTTATCTTATATAAATTCTAACGGTCGTCTTGCCTTGCAGGTTGCTAGCATCTAATTCATTAATCATGTCAGAGGTATCTGCATCTTCTCCACCCGAGAGTCCTGATCTCCCCACCACGGCAGTCACCAGGGTAGCTGTCAGCTCTAAGATAGAGAGGGCCTTGGAAAACCTTCCCCTGACCATGAAGTACTTGAAGGAAAATCCTATCACAGGATCAAAGATTGAGTCCAGTGTTTAGTTGATCACTGACACCAGCGTCGGAATGTGGGAAGAAATGCAAGCCCTAGTAAAATGATTTATATCCAATGAATGGCTAGAGATCCATCAACCGTTAATATCAGTAATCCCATGATTCTAAAGGCTTCTTTCTTCCCATGTTTCATGCAAGCCCCATAACTTATTCTTACTCTGGCCATGCACTATAATTCACCCATTTGGGCCATCATGCTCACTTCCTCAGTCTTGATCAGATATCCAACTCCTATGGTGTCTTTGGACGTTGCAACTTTGGACCAGGCAATAAAATCCCTGCTGATGCAAAGTGAATTGGGTGATAGATGGGGGAAATGGATGGCCATCCTCCAAGAGTATGATTTAGAGATGCAACCCATGAAGATAGTCCAAGGCTCAAGACTATGTAGAGCGATGGTAAAAGAGACTCCACACATCGAATGTCAGGGATATACAATGGAGTCCATCACTCAGGATCCCTTGTACATAGACCTGGTGTAATTGTTGTTGAACAACAGATGCCCAGAGGGATTGCCTCCAAATAGACGTCGCACCCTGTGATTGAAAAACACACACTTCATGATAAAAAATGCCACACTTTTTCATCAAAACGATAAGGGAGTGTACCTCTGGTGCATTGATAGGGTTCAAGCTACAAAGATAATAGAAGAATTCCATGGGTAGTTTGGAATCAGGCATGGCTCAGCTGATGCCTCTACCCATCAGATCCTCTGGTCCAGATACTATTGGCCCTATATCTTTAAGGATGTCTACACTCATGTCAAGTGCCACACTTGCCAAACCGTGGCACATCATGAGCGGAACCTGGCTATGCCTTTGCAGCTGATCTTCAAAGCTAGACCTTTCACCCAAAGGGCATTTGAATTTATCAAGGAAATCAACCCCAAATCATCTACCAACCACCGGTACATCTTGACTACTACTGATTATTGCACTCGATGGTCTGAGGTGATCCCTTGCAAAAATAACATGGCAGATGTAGTCATAAAATTCCTGGAAGAAACCATCGTCACGCGATTTGGAATACCCTTTGCTATAGTATGTGACAATGGTCTGATGTTTTCTTTGGCACAATTACTTGAATGGACCTATGATAGAAAGATCACTCTGAAGTTCTCCAGCAACTATTACCCTCAAGGGAATGGTGTTGCTGAATCGACCAACAAAAATTTGCTTGAGCTGATCAAACATTTATTAGAACAAAATCCTCGGGACTGGCACCAAAAGCTTAGATTCGCTCTCTGGGTGGATCGTATTCAAATAAAGGCAGCCCTGGGGACTTCCCCATTCCACCTAGTTTATGGCCAAAATCTAGTATTCCCCATTAACTTACAAATCCCGGTGTTGCAGTTCATGCAAGAATTCGGCAACCGGGACAACATCGTGGAAGTCCAGCTCCTAAATCTGATGCGAATGGAAGAAAAAAGAGACACAGCCCTTAAACACTTTGTGCATCACCAAGAAGTAGTAAAATTATGGTTTGACTGAAGAGCCTAGTATAAGGCCTTTCAGATTTTGGATTTAGT
The DNA here is from genome assembly GCA_018584345.1 of Thuja plicata. Taxonomy (NCBI): domain Eukaryota; kingdom Viridiplantae; phylum Streptophyta; class Pinopsida; order Cupressales; family Cupressaceae; genus Thuja; species Thuja plicata. The sequence goes on from MU225223.1 coordinate 143,755, forward strand.
CCTTTTGTGGGACAAGGCCTAGGAAAAGAAAGGAAAACACACCAAATTCCAATGGCTCTGGCTTGGGCCATACTTGATATATGAGATCTATGGGGAAAATACTTATCACCTCAGTACCATAATTGGAGAAGCCATTCCATTTCCTATCAATGGACAGTTTCTCAAGCATTATTTTGAATGAAGTGAGTTTGTCTAGAATTATATTTTATGTAAAAGTCTTGCTTGTAAATATATTTCCCGGTGCCCTATTTGGGGTGCCTTGCCTTGTAAATAGTTTTGTTGGTTGTCCTCTGGGACCACCCCTTTTCCTTTTTCATTTTGTTTTTTTGGCTTCACTCTTTCTTTTCTGGGTTCCCAGTGTTTTTCCCTCCCTTTTTGTAGACTGGTATGCCTCACATAACATCTAGTCTCCGGGATGGTACCTTTTGCATTTTGGTGAACTTGGAATCTATTGTTAGCATGGTGGAATTGGTCCATGCTTTGGATTTATTCTATAAGTTTGATAACAAGATATGGGTAGTCTTCATTGGATTCATCTCCCAGAAGTCCAAAAATCAGTTAAATCAAAATCAAAAGAAACAAGTAATCGAACACACTGAGAATAGATCGGTCACACTAGTTTGTTGGCCCAAGTCTGAAAACATTTAAATTCTTTCTGGGTCTGGAGTTCTCTTCCCCATTTGGTAATTCAAATTGGATGGAAAGGTGAAAGAAGTACCACCTCAGAAATTGGCTAAGCTTAAGGTCTGAGGTGAAAGAAGTACAGCCTCCCCATTGAGAAAAGGAAAAAAAAGAAGAAGAAAGAACTAAAGAATGAAGAAATTTTGGTATCTGGGGAAACAAGAAGATTTGATGACTTTAGTTCAATATATTTAGTGCCTCTTTTATACTTCTCCCATGGGTCATCGACTTGATTTTCTTTCAAAGAACACACTTAACAACTGACGAAGGACCAAGGATTGAATCATGTATGTGCCAAATTTTCTCAGATGCTTCACACCTTGCAAGCAGGATGCTCCAAGTAACGATTGATTCTAGTTTTACTAACTAGAGATTCTATAGTTATTGAATGCACTAAGGCATTCATCCCAGGTAGTCACCATTTTTTATGCCCTGCATACCTGTCCCTACATTTTGTGGGAAAAATGTTGGGTTCCCCCATTTTTCGCTTTTGCTCCTGGCTTGTTTTCTTTCTTTCTTTATTTTCCCTCCAAGCTTTTCTTTTGCGGGTTTTTTTTTTTCTTTCTATTTTTGTCTTCTTGTATCTCTGGGACCCAGTCCCAGAGTTTGTTGTTCCCAGAACTGGATTCTGGACTCTGGGATTCTCCACCATGATGTCTTCTTTTGCGAGAAGGTATGGTTACATGGAATCCCTGGGCCCACAGTCTAGGGGTTTTCTTGTTCTGGAGTTTGCGAGAAAGGTACCACACTTTTTACCCTTGGTGTATAAATTGAAGTTACCCATCATTTTCACATTTACCGTGATAAAAAACCTAAGGCAATTTACCAGAGCAATTGAGACAAGTTTGAAGCAATTAAGTGTTGATTATTCTAGTGATTAACAGTAATTAGTAGCGTTTACCAGGTTGTTTGCAATGTTTGTTCATGGTGTTTAAAGGATAGCTTGTTTTAGGACTTCAGCATTCATCCTTCCCGCATCTCTTGTGCTCTAGGTAAGCCTTTGGCGTTCGTTCTCTAGTTTCTAGTTTTCTGGTTCTGGTTTATTTTGGGTTTTGTTTTCTTTCTATTTTTCATTTTCTTATGGTTTTGTTTGGTTTTTTCATTCCTATTTTGTGTTTTGGTCACCTCCCATTGGTGGGTTGGCACTGGCAGAGGGTTGTCTACCCTCTGTGCAGTGTTAGTCTAGAGTAGTTTCCTATAGCCATTTTGTATATTGTGAATGTCTGTAATTGGTGTGTATATGTTTCAGCCCTCAACCTTCTGTATTTAGCTATAATTTTAGTGTATATCCATCTGGTATCATGTTGAGCTTGCCATGCCCTTGCCTATGTTTTCCCAAATTCATGAAATTGCCTTCTCGACAAAATACCACCTAGTTCAGACTCAACTCCATGCTGGTTTGAACCATGGCAGTTTTCTCTCTCCTCCATCAAGTTAGTCTTAATGGAAAATTTATTTCCCATGCACACATTCAAACCCCACCAAGTGGCTTCCACTTCATGTGCATTTGAACAGTTTTCAGCGTTATCACCATAAATCCTATTTATTACATCACCATGTGACATCTGCATCAGCCTATGTACGGCTCATGTTTTGGCCATGTCACTCAATGGTTAGTTTTTGGACTCCAGGTCCTATGTCCCCATCCTATTCTTGTTTCCCTTGTATTGTATGTCTTGGAATCCCCGAAGCCCCAGACATTGGTCAGTTTCCTCAGTTTTTCATCATACACACATCTTTCCCAGGATTTGACAAACTAACTCTTGCAGGTGTGGATGCGATGGTAAGATTTATGAAACCCAGAGTAGCGTTTTATCATAGGATCAAAGATTGAGTCCAGTGTTCAGTTGATCACCGACACCAGCGTCAGAATGTGGGCGAAAATGCAAGCCTAGTAAAAATGATGTATATCCAATGAACAGCTGGAGATCCATTAGCCGTTAATATTAGTAATTCCAAGATTCTGAAGGCTACTTGCTTCCCATGTTCCGTGCAAGCCCCAGAACTTATTCTTACTCTAGTCACGCACTACAACTCACCCATCCAGGCTATCATGCTCACTGCCTTAGTCCCGACCGGATATCCAACTCCTATGGTGTCTTTGGATGCCGCAACTTTTTAGGTCGGTCTAGGAATTCCCCAGTTTGACGACATGGCCATTGTCACCTAGTCCCTAGCCCTATAAGAATTTATGGATTTGGAATACATGGCCCAACAATATTTGAACAACCACTGGCTAAAGACGCCAAAGAAATACTCCAAAAGGATGAAGCTAGAAATCCCCCGATCAGAATTCAAGGAAAGCATACAGATGGGGATTATCGCATTATGTAGGATCTTTGGACAACCCCATGCCTAGGAATTCTTGGCATGGATGTACTACTTTTTTCTCAGCATCTCTTCCAGTGAGAAATATTTCGATTGGGCCACCATCATCTCAAATAATGTGGACTCCCAGCTCCTCCAGGTCACCCAGACCTCTAAATTCTATATGAAGTCCTACTTTCTCTGGGCCCCGACACAACAATGCCCTGTCACAAATGGGCTACTCACAAAAAGTGTACTCAAGGTTGGTCTAGGCTAGAAGGCTACCTGGGATTATTTCCCACAAATTCAATGGGAGGCTAGTTTCCTCAGCTTCTGCCGACTAAATGATGCCTTCATTTACTACAATCTCCTCACACCTACCAGGGATGCCAGGTACTACCTCTCCAAGGAGGCAATGGATTTGGTCAAAAGTTATGGCCACTACTATATTCTGTTCCAACAACACACTTATATTTGGGTAATTGGCTTCTCTGAGAAACCCTATTTATTTCCCAAGCACTGTGGGAACTGTTGGTTGTATTTCATGTTTTTTGCTAAAATGCTTGGTTCCTTGCCCTCCCCTCTAAAAATTTTCAGGTGCTCATGCTTATTCCTTGCCAAATTGTCAAAACCCTAATAAACCCTAGCAACCAAGTATTAAGCGATGTATTTTGAAACCTTGGGCTATGTCTTTATATTTCATCGTTACTTTTTCCAAGTCACTAAAGACATGTGCTTTAAAGCAAGTCGCTTGATCGCATAACCCAGATCGGATATGCTAAATCATCTCCCGACTTTGTTTTTCCTTTGTGTCGCGTAGTCTCGTTAAGAAATGGAATATTCTCTCAGTGTATCGAGACTTAGCGATTTCCTTGTAGTCGGGTTGTCGCTTGAATTTCATGTTATGAGCTTTTAAAAGGAACGGGACCCACCTTAGTCGGGTGATCGCGAGAAGAGTCAACAGTTCAAAGAAATATCTTCTGACTTCGCAATTCACTTCATGTCACATGATCGCTGGATCAGGACATTCAAACAGTTAAAGCTTTGCTTTAGTCGCGTGATCTCATGATAAGTTGACAGTTAGAGGATAACATTCCCGACCATGCGACTAACGGTTTCATGTTAAGTGATTTCCCTCAGTCGCGAAGTCTCTTGATGATTTAAGGGCATAAGCAAATATAAAGCGATTAAAAGACAGCCGTGCGATGAAGGAATGAAAGGATCTGATGGTGGTCGCGTATTCTGGTGATAAAAGTGCCCCAGGGAAAAAGTCCTTCTGACTAAGCGATTAAGGTATGTCGCGAAGTCACTGAAAACAGAGAAAGGGTACCTTTTCAGTAAAATATTAAGTTAAGTCTATCACCCGACTCAGCGACCAAAGGGTTGTCGTGTAATCTAGGAAAGAGAAATGAGGATCCAGCGACTTGGCGATCGCTATTAAATGTTAAGTGCAATGGTTTGTCGCGTAGTCTGGAGATGAAAACTGAGTTAAGGTTAACCCTACGCGACTTAGATTTTCACATAGTCGCCTGATCGCTGGAAAGACTTGGGTTACCTGAGGTAAAGGAATTACGTGGTTGCCTAATCTGAAGATCAGACCATGGTTAAGAGAAAATACTCATGACAAAGAGACTTTATGAGGTCGCGAGGTCGCTAGATAAACAGGATCTATAAAAGCGGCGCCAAGTGGATGACGTGACAGAGGAGATCAAGCCGGCGGCCAATCAGATATAAGAATTTTTTATTACTGTGTACAAAAGGTAGCTGAGATGTATGACAGAAGGCGAATCAGAGAGTGCCATGTCAGCTGTCTTAACCGTTTTGTGATTGCGCCAAAATTCTCA
>MU225223.1:181495-216547 GCA_018584345.1 Thuja plicata
GCCATGCACTTTACACTTTATTCATTTTTCAAAAACATCTCTGCGAGTGAGCGACTTATCCTTGTTATCTAACTGGTCGCATACTCGCCCTTCATCCTCGTTCAACTTTTCATCTCCCGCGAGTGAGAGATTCTTTCTTTTGTTTCTTATCGCACTCTCGCGAATTCATCTTTTATGTTATCTGAATCTGGGCAACTGAGCGAGAATGCATCCTTTCTTTCATTTCTTACTCAATCGCACACTTGTGAACCTTTTAAAATGCACATTTTGATTTGGGTGACTGAGCGATGCTTTTCTCTCTTCTGCTCATCGCATACCCGCGAGATGATTTCCTTTTGCCCTTGGTGACTGCGCGACTGAGCGATATTCATTTCTTATAACTCACATTCTATCCAATCACTCACTCGCTGTCCTTCTATTTCTGCTATCATCTAATGCGCGACTGAGTGATGCATAGTTCTTTTCTCAATCGCACAATCGCGAGCTATTTGTCTTTCTTTTCATCTGCTCGGCGATTGAGCGATGACCTTCTCCTTTGGCTCGTCGCACGCTCGCAGGCTCCAAACTTTCATTTCATTTCATATCGCGAGTGCGCGATTGCTTCACTTTTTTCCTTGTCGCTCACTCGCGAGCTCTTTTCTGATCATGTGCATTGACTAGCGAGTGCGTGACATCATTCTTTCTCTGCTCATTGCATGATCGCGAGCTAACCTTTCATTACCTCAAAGCTTCAGTGACTGAGCGAGGTGTTTAAATAGGTTCTTAGTCGCTCGATCGCGGACTATCACAGAACTTGATAAGTACTTGTGCAACTGGGCGATGCACATCTCATCTCCTTGTTTTATATCTTGGTCGCGCACTCGCTCTGCATAAAACAACATGAGTTAAACCTATGCGAGTAAGTGACAACTACATGACATGACCTCGTCGCACTCTCACGCAACTCAAAACATTGATATAAGTTTGATGCGACTGTGCGACCGCTTAAGTTTCAATAATACTCGCTCGGTCGCGGAGCATAAAATATACAGCACAAATTTCCAGTGACTGCGCGATAGACATGACCTTAGCTTGTCGCTGACTCGCTAACCTTCGAATTAACTTCAAAAATAGCTCGCGACTGCGCGATAAAGCTCTACAAACATAAGACCCGCTCACTCGCAGGCAGATGATTACTTAACTTGGGCTCATCGCGATTGTGCGATACATAATTTTATTACTCGTCGCCCACTCGTAGGCATACTGAAACTTGACTCAAATAGCTCGCGACTGCGCGATTAACCTTTTCATTAACAGCTCGTCGCCTACTCGCACAACTTAAAAACAATACAATAAAACCGATGTGACAAAGCGACTAAAGATGAAAAATGACTTCAAAAAGTGATTGACTCCTTTTGAGCGGTAAAACACAAGACTTTGAAAATAAGAAAGCCCGGGAAAATGATAAGACCAAGGGATTCAAAAGTTTTTTGATACAGTGCTAACACATCGTCGGATCAAATGTCAATCAGAGGGTAGTTGGGTAATCTCTTGATATAACCAGGAGTCAAAAAGTTATCTGGAGATCCCACGACTAATGTGTTTTTCTAACCCATGACTGTAACTTGAGTTTGAGCTAGGTCAAGTTAATGTCATTCAGTCAGGTGATCTTTTGAATAATTAAGGTTTGCTCACAAGGATATGAGACTTGACGACTAACGACAGATACATATCAGATGAAGATCAACAGTCGTCAAATTATCTTCAGATGATAGTTGAAAATTCAAATATATCTAGTGAATTAGAGACTTAGGGTTCAGTCGCATGGTCTCATAACAAACTCAAGGTTAAAGAATCAATCCAATGACTTGGAGACTCAGAAGAAAATGGTGACCCGGGGTCAATACATGGTTAAGTTAGAAAATAAGGAGGAGTATACAACAATGGTAAATCACATTGTGACACATGGCAATAAGTTGACCCAAGTTCTATGCATTCAGTTGGGTGATCTCTTGATCCCAATAGAATATTCTAATTTATCTAGCGATTAAGAGACTTCCTTGAGTCGCTTAGTCTTGTGAAGAAAAGGAATATGCCAAAAGTATTCAGAGGCTCAGCGACTATCGTCAATGATAAAGGAGATCCAATTCTTTTTGCATGGTCTCATGATATAGTTGGGGTTAGTAGAAAGATCAGGCGACTCAGTGAGAATATAAAAAAAAATGAAACCAAAGGTAAGTGCAGAGTTAGGGCATGGGTTAAAGTTAGTCACCAGTCAAAAGGATGAGATTAACAGTCATTTTTTAAGGTGAAATCAATTTTGAATCTCAGATGTGGATGAAATATCTCACACCAGCTGTGATCGTTATCTTTAAAATATTTAAAAATTCAAATATCTGGTCTCTATAGTTATGACAGAACTGACTTGCAGGGAAGTAGATGGATCAGCTAACTTCTCAGAAACATAGTTATGGTGATGTGAAGGATACTCAAAGCCATATCAGATCAAACAAGATATTTTTAAGGATTTTTCCAGATGCATTAATGATTAGAATTGACATATATTAGGGTTGAATTTTTTATGTAAGATATTTTTGAAACCTATTTTTAGGAATAAGATTTTCTCCAAGCCTGCGTAAAAACAGGATGTATATAATAGTTTTAGAAGTTGTTGGTAAGTAGATTTTTTAATTGTAAAATTTATCTGAGGCATTCTTTTTTCCCTTCTAATTTTGGCAATTTTTAATCCTTCATTGGAATCCAGACTTTGTGTGAATTATCTGTGACATTTTTTTTGTCCTCTAATTCCCTCTTTCTGTATTTTCTCTTAATGAATATGATACACTGGTTTATATCAGAGAAGTCTTAGATTCCAGAACCCTTCTCTTTTTCAGCATCTTTGCATGCTATTGTAGATGATTTGATTTAGATAGTTTGTTGATTTTGTTCATCCCTAACTATTTTGTCTCATTTCTGCATCCATTTGCTGATGTGAACGTTTTCTTGCAGGTCACAATCTGTGTCTAAATTTCTTAGGAAAGCTATTATTTGTGAAATATTTTCTTTCCTTGAATAGCCTCTTTCTATTTCAGATCTCTCTGTGAAATACTTATGCAAGCCTGTTCAGAAAGATTATATCCTATTAGATCTAAGATTATTCATGTTGGTGTGGCCATTGTGCTATCTTCCTATTACATTCAGTGTATCACCTAGTAGGATAGTTTGCTTATTCAGTTATTTCCCTTTTATGCATTCCTTCTATCCATTATCCCTCAAGAGTTTACTTTCATGTCAAGAAGAAAATTTGGGTGATTATCCAAGAGGAACTAGCCTAGAACCTAGAGGTCTCATCTTAGTTACCAAAGGTCCCACAACCTGGAGGTGATTCCCATGTTATACTAGATTATCAAGACTATGAGAGCTTGACCTAGGGTGCAAAATTTTAGTGTAAAACATGTACATGCATAGGTTGTGGTGGTTTGCAACATTTGCCAATTTGTTAACATATGGAGAGTACACATGTAATTGGGAATGAAAAAGTGGATTTTGGAAAATATAAGACAGTCGCATATGCTCTAAAAGATGGAAAGGAGGCTAAAAGATGTGATTTAGTAATTGAAAAGATTCCAGTGTATCAGTTCATTAGTTTTCTCATGACAAGATTGTGTATGATTATGCAAGGCATACACATAGAGCTCGATGGTTGGATATGCAATTCAAGTTGTGAGAGGACACATTCCCACTTGATACCATTGTTTTAGTTGTCGACTTCACAGAGAACTACACTCTACAACCACAAAATGAGGTGCAACCAAAGTATTATAGCTCTCAACAAGTTGCTATATTTGTTCATATAGCATTTATGAATTCACTTGAAAGTACAGAGGAGAATAGGAAGATATTGAGGGAGTATCATTTTTACAGCAGTGATGATCATTCACATTCTAAAGAGTTTGTACACAGTTGCTTTCATCTATTTTATGGTGATTTGAGTAATAGGAGCATATCATATCGTCGACATATCATATGGTCAGACAATTGTGCATCACAATTCAAGAATTCTCAGATGTTTTATTAGTTAAGCAGGATGCATACAGACACTGGTATTCAATATATGTGGAATTTTACAGAGGCCAGTCATGGAAAGAGAGAGCATGAAGGTGCAGGTGCATGTATAAAAAGGGCCTTAGAATGCGAAGAATTAAAGTAAAAAGAACAAGCAACATTGTCAGATGCGAGATGTATCATCCAGTGGTGTAATGCTACAATGGGTCCAGGTAATGAAGGTGAGTCTACGGTTCATTGTTTTTTTTGGTTGATGGATGAAACTAACATTACACCATATGAGGATTGTTGTAAATTAACAAGATCAAGTGAGATACACTCTTTTAGAAGCTCTAATGCAAGTTCATGTATCATCCACACATGACATATGGCATGCTTTTGTTCATCATGCGTAGATGAAGATTGGGATGGGTGTGAGTCAAAGGAATGGGTCGACGAATGGTCTACATAAATTTTGAGCCCACTTGACTCCTATCATCCCCTAGCAGCATTAAAACTGACACAAATGGAATCATCCATTGACATTGATCATTTCTCTGATCTAGTACAACTAGGTAAATTGTCAACTCATGTAAATATTCTCAAATTTAGTACTTTATCGTAAGTATTCCTTGAATTAATCTCCTTTTTATGCTTCTATCATTGCATCTACCATTGTTTTTTTGTTATTCCACCTGAAGACAATGACAAAGGGATAGATTATTATTTGTGTCAATGTGTTGAGGAAAAAAATAAATTGGATCACTTGGTTAGAGATGATGAAGGATTAGAATACCCTATAGGAGCAATGGTTTTAATTGGTACATGGCTTAGATGGTATTGTATGAAGAACCCTAGGTTGTGGTTATTCAAGGATTGGGAGACACACATAAAGATTCTTCATTATTCCAACCTTTTCATTGCATCAAATGTCCATTTGACCAAATATGTAGGAAAACCACAGAATAAAACTCTTTGGAAGGTTCACGAGTCAGACCATGAGGCAATACTTGAGAAAATAAAGGGTAGGGAAGATCTAGCAGGTTCATTGGACTAAAAGTGAATCCAAAATTTTGTAATGTGGAATCTAGGTGAATGCGTGTGCATATAACATGTATATTTGTAAAGGAATTAATTCCCTTTAATCCACATTGGGTGGACTGTAAATTTCTCATGCATTACCCCGTATATATAACGGGAAGTTTGTAAGATTTAATAATAAATTTTCTCTTCTATTTTTTGGGGCAATACCAGAGGTTTTCTCTTCTCAGCTCTTTCCTCCTGGTGCTCCTAATGAGCTGAGTTGTAAACATATTTTCATCATTAATTAAAAAATATATGTTTACCCTACAAATTCTAGCAATATATGTTAAGTTTATTGTCATGTTTCATGCTAGCACATTCTTTGTATATATGTATTTACAAAAAAATTATTTAAACTATTGAACCGCGCATTTAAATCATTTAAAAATATTGAAAACCACTCGTCATGGCTTCAAACAGTCTCTGCCAATGGCTCCATAATTTTGGTTGAAAGCTAGGAATGACCTTGTCACGGAGGCGAAGAGGCTCGAACATTGCTGACTGCTATGGAGCCAAGTGTCCCTCAAGGTGCACCAGGCAATAAAATTGTCCATATTCAATAATCCATTTATCAAATCTCTCAAGGGATATTAATGATCTGTCAAGTGCTATAGGACCATGTCATGGAGGCTTACAATAAACTATCTCAGTTTTTGGATATTCGCTTCCATTTTCATTTTCCCACCCAATCTTGGTTGATGCCAAAACTTGCAATGTTGTGTAGTTGAATGGTGACACATTATATATCTTGAAAACCACTCATTTTGGCTTCAAAATTTCTCTACCAATAGCTCCATAATGCCGAGTGAATGCTAGGAATGACCCTGTCATGGAGGCAAAGAGGCTCAAATTTTGCCGACCGCTATGGAGCCAAGTATCCCTCAAGGTGCACCAGGCAAAAAAATTGCCGATATTTAGTAGTCCATTTATCAGATCTAATGAGGGGTATCTACAATCCATCAAGTTCTACAGGACCATGTCATGGAGGACTACAATAACCTATCTCAAATTTTGGAGATTCCCTTTCATTTTTATTTTCCCACCTAATCTCGATTGATGCCAAAACTTGCAATGTTACGCAGTTGAATGCTGACACATTACATATCTTGAAAACCGCTTATCATGTCTTCAAACCATCTCTACTAATAGCCCCAAAATGCTAGTTGAATACTAGGAATGAGCCTTCCATGGAGGTGAAGAGGCTCGAACATTGTCGACTGCTATGGAGCCAAGTGTCCCTCAAGGTGCACCCGACAACAAAATTGTTAATATTTAGTAGTCTATTTCTTAGATCTCCCGAGGGGCATGTATGAGTCATCAAGTTCTACAAGACCATGTCATGAAGGCCTAGAATAACCTATCTTGGATTTTGGAGATTCATTTCCATTTTCATTTTCTGACCCAATCTCGGTTGATGCCAAAACTTGCAATGTTGCGCAGTTGAATGCTGACACATTGCATATCTTGAAATCCACTCATTGTGGATTTGAACCATATTCACCAATAGCTCTATAATTTTGGGTGAATTCTGGGAATGACCCTTGCATAGAGGTGAAGAGGCTCGAATGTTTCTGACCACTATGGAGCCAAGTGTCTCTCAAGGTGCACCAGGCAACAAAATTACCGATATTCAGTAGTCTGTTTATCAGAGGTCAAGAGGGGTATCAATGATCCATTAAGTGCTACAAGACCATGTCATGGCAGCCTACAATAATCTATCTTTTATTTTAGATATTTGCTTCCATTTTCATTTTCCCACCCAATCTCGGTTGATGCCAAAACTTGCAATGTTGTGCAGTTGAAAGCTGACACAATGCATATCTTGAAAACCGCTCATCGTGGCTTCAAACCATCTCATCCAATAGCTACAAAATTTTGGGTTAATTCTATGAACAACCCTTTCATGGAGGCAAAGAGGCTCGAACCACTATGGAGCCAAGTGTCCCTCAAGGTGCATTAGGCAACAAAATTGTTGATATTCAGTAGTCTTTTCCTTGGATCTCCTGAGGGGTATTGAAAATTCATCAAGTTCTATAGGACCATGTCATGGAGACCTACAATAACCTATCTCAAATTTTGGATATTAGCTTTCACTTTCATTTTCCCACCCAATCTCAGTTGATGCCAAAACTTGTAATATTACGCACTTGAATGCTGACACATTACATATCTTGAAAACCACTCATCGTGGCTTCAAATTTTCTCCACCAAAAGCTTCCAAATTATAGGTGAATTCTAGGAACAACCCTGCAATGGAGGAAAAGAGGCTCGAATGTTGTCGACCGTTATGGAGCCAAGTGTCCCTCAAGGTGCACCAGACAACAAAATTTGCAATGTTTAGTAGTCTTTTTCTCGGAGCTCCTAAGGGGTATTGATGAGTTTTCAAGTGCTATAGGACCATGTCATAGAGGCCTATGATAACCTATCTTAGATTTTGGATATTCACTTCCATTTTCATTTTCCCACCCAATCTCGGTTGATGCCAAAACTTGCCATGTTGCATAGTTGAATGCTGACACATTGCATATCTTGAAAATCACTCATCGTAGCTTCTAATCGTCTCTACCAACAGCTTTGGAATATCGGTTGAATTCTAGGAACAAACCTTCCATGGAGGTGAATAGGCTCAAACATTGCCGACCGCTATGGAGCCAAGTGTCCCTCAAGGTGCACCAGGCAACAAAATTGTTGATATTTAGTAGTCCATTTCTTAGAGATACCAAGGGGTATCAACAATTCATCAAGTCCTACAAGACCATGTCATGGAGGCCTACAATAACCTATCTTGGATTTTTTATATTTGCTTCCATTTTCGTTTTCCCACCCAATCTTGGTTGATGCCAAAACTTACAATTTTGCACAGTTGAATGCTGACACATAGCATATCTTGAAAACCGCTCATCATGGCTTCAAACAGTCTCCTCCAATAGCTCTAGAATGTTGGGTGAATGCTAGGAATTTCCCTTTCATGGAGGTGAAGAGGCTCAAACATTGTCGACTGCTATGGAGTAAAGTGTCCCTCAAGGTGCACCAGGCAAAAAAAATATTGATATTCAATAGTCCATTTCTCGGAGCTCCCGAGGGGTATTGAAAGTTCATCAAGTGCTATAGGACTGTGTCATAGATGCCTACAATAACCTATCTTTGTTTTTGGATATTCACATCCATTTTCATTTTCCCACCCAATCTTGGTTGATGCCAAAACTTGCAATGTTGCGGAGTTGAATGCTGACACATTGCATATCTTTAAAACCATTCATTATGGCTTCAGACTATCTCCTCCAATAGCTCTATAATTTTAGTTGAATTATAGGAATGACCCTTCCATGGAGGCAAAGAGGCTTGAATGTTGTCGACCACTATAGAGCCAACTGTCCCTCAAGGTGCACCAGGCAACAAAATTGTTGATATTTAGTAGTCCATTTCTCAGAGCTCTCGAGGGGTATTGACAAGTCGTCAAGTGCTACAGGACCATGTCACAGAGGCCTAAAATAACCTATCTCTAATTTTGGATATTCGCTTCTATTTTGATTTCTCCACCCAATCTCAGTTGATGCAAAAGCGTGCAATGTTTTTTTTTATTAAGGTAAAAATAGGTTTTGAAAGGACCCTGAAACCTTTTACAAAATACTACTAGAGATCAGCATCATAAGCCCATTTCAAACATAGAAATCCTGCTATGAACAAAAAGAAGGACCCCAACAAACTCCCAAGACCCAAAAAAAGGAAAGAAAAGAACTGCCAAAAAAAATGCACAGTTTCCAGCAGAATTTCTAGCACAACTTCCAGCAAAGTTTCCAGAACAGAAAAAAGAAACTACATCATACTTTGGTAGGCTTCCTCCACCTCCTTCTACATTTCTTCCATCTTGTCAATGGACTTCTTCAGCTCTTTCATCTCTTTAGGAATCTCCAGGACTTTCCTTTTAATGCCACTTCGGGTTCTTGACCAAGTTGAATGCTGAAACATTACATATTTTGAAAACTGCTCATCCTGATATTGAACTGTCTCTGCCAAAACATTCAATTTGACATGTAAATTCCAATAATAACCTTTTTATGCTTCACAACTCATTTAAACAGGACCACAATGTACTAGTGCATCTCTTAACGTTCTTGTAGTGCCCTGAATAGGTCCAGGTGGTCAAAATGCTCCAATAGGACTAAAATTGGGTAGGATTGATATTTTTATCTTATATGAACTATTATCATTTCATTAAGGTGTTGGAATGAAAATTACAAGTCTAGGTTTATGAAATGAAACATGCATATTCTCATTAAGTATGAATTATTCAGTAACAATATACATAGATACAAGTGCAAACATAAATATAAGACAAGAAATTTACAAAGTATAAGACATACATATAAACATAAAGTAGTTACATCAGTACACATGATATATTTGTAGAGCATGAAGAAAAATATATATGTCCAATAATGTCATAGATCAAATATGTCCAATAAAGTTAAATTGGCATCGTGAAAGCCAAATAGATATAGAACATGTCACTTATACAATATACAAAAATATGTCCAGTAATGCCATATTGGCATACAATGATTATCCCTAATCTAGTCATTTCCCAGAAGGGGAAGAAAACAAATCTCAGGTTGTCTTTGATCGTCGCGTCAATGGAGATGTAGTACTCTTGCGAGTGCACTCACTAGTCCTCTTGTCTAGAATCTTCTACAGCTTGAGCTGATAAAATAACAAGTATAAACATCAATAGCTAATATACATAGAAATTTAATTATATAGGATGACATAAAATAGAGTATTTTCTTACCGCTAACAAATAGTTGCTATGTACATCTACCGAAGGGGCACGCTGACGATTTGGAGTAATGAGTCCCTACAAAAATGATCAAAATAATATTTAAAATACATACATTAATATCATTAAAAATTCAATACAAACTATTAAAATAACAATTCTAATTAAGTTATCTCTTTCATACCTCAGTCAATGCGTCAGAACTAGCTATAGCTACAACTATGCCACGAATCAAACTATCATGAACAAAAGGAGGAGTCTCCGCTGTCATTAACTGAAAATGAAACAAAAAGAGTATTATGTAGTTACCAAAAATACCTATAATATTTTACAACCCTACTAATTAATAAATGATACCTCTATGAAGGTGCCACCGCATCCTTCAGTGTGTGGTATCGATGTTGTAGCTCTAGCATCAAACTAGTGCACATGTATGGTAATTTATAAGAAAACCATTAATATAAGAACAAACCACTGACTTGTTAAGTATAATGCATTATTACATATATACCTTTGAACTAAATGATGTCTTCACAAAGGCAGGTGAAGGAATGTGATCATTGTCATGACAACTTTGACTCTGGATTTTGATCATAATTTGTCTGGTAATGTAGTTATTCATTATTTTATTAATTAAATATAATCAAGTAAATCAAATTAACATGCAAATAAACATACCTCAACAAAATGTGAAAGAGGCCCTTCACTGTCTACAGTCAATGTCGGTGGTCCAGTAGTGAACTAATGTACATGCACAATAAGTTATGAGACAAACATCCATATAATTATAGAATAATCAAATGTATACTTTAAAAAAAAAATTATTCGATACATACTTGTGGAGTTGATGTGGTAGTGTATAAAGGGTTTGGGTGATCATTCCCACTGCCATCGACACTCTTTCCCTAAATTTTCGTCATAAACAATAGATACTAATTTAATTAAATTCATTCATTTAAAAATGAAATATGATCAAATAAATTTAATGAACTTGCAAATATTTACATGTGTATCAATGCCAAATGTTGTATTGAGAAAATCATCAGTCATCAGTCCATCATCCTCTTCCTCTCTCTCGGTAGTACCAAATGTGCACAAGGATCCATAAGAAGGACAAAAATGACCCCTCGAAGACTGACCATGGTCACCCTCGACTACAGGAGTGGCGCACTGAATGAGAGTCTGTGTCAGAGCACTAATCATGCCTAGTGTGTCTACCTCCATGTGTTCCTTCACATTAGAAGGAATACTAACATGATCCACATGTGGCTTGCCACTGGGCAACCTAGGTGCATTAGGGTCACAGCATGCCATAGGTCTATCAAATGATGACCCCCACCTCTACCCTGAGACTCTAGAAATTCAAAATAATTTGACACTTCCTTCAGGACAAAATCACACTAGAGTTTCCTTAGGAAATAGATAGGAACCTGATGATTGTTATAGGGAGGGGAATCAAACACCATCCACCATCTGTCCCAAAAAAAAAAATTTATATCTTCATTCAAGCACCAATGAATTGGGATCCTCCTTGTTGTGGTTTTAAGAGTTTCAATTTCCCCTAGCTTTTTAAAGAGTTTGCAAATGTCAACTTTTGTGATTTTTTTTTTTATGTCCTCATATGATAATTTATTTGCATAATATTGTTTTTGTTCTTCTCTTTTTTCATTCCATAAATTTGATTGCCCACTAACTAAACCTACATGGGTCAAGATCAATTCTAATGATTTTGAAAGTGTTGTCCTTCTAGGATTTGTACCAATAGAATCTTTTAACTTCCTAATTAAAGATTATGTTTGTGTTTTCCCCTTTTCTGTTTGGTTTATCAAGTTTTCATATGTTTCAAGAGGAGGTTTCTCAATTGGTGAGTGCGGTTGGGGTTCATTTTCTTTTTTATTTTCAGCATCCATTTGTTCATGAGGAGAAGATGGAGGGTTTGGTTGAATATTTTCTATGGGGATATCATTCCTTCCTATAAATTAAAAGAAAATCTATTTTAAAACTCTAATTAAACATAAAATTTAAGACAAGAGACTTTCACAATCAAATTTGAAGAAAAACTAAAAATTAAACCTAAATTTAAAAAATATAGCATTCATGGTTGTAGAATCACTTACCTCTTCTTCCAGTTCAACCTTTTTGATGTCATGGAGCCATTTTTTGCTTCACTTTGATGGAGAAAACCTCACAATGAATCACATATGCACTGTTATGAAGAGAAAAATAGAAAGCCGCGACTTTGGAGAAGAAAAATAAGCCACAAAAGTGGCTTCCCAAACACTTTATGGAACAAATTACGGCGCATGCCGTATGGTTTAAATTTCCCAAACCATAGGGTGACGCGGGCTATAGGGTGTGCGCCCTATACGTGGATGGGGGCCAAAAAGGTATTTGGCACCTTTTTGGTCCCCCATCTTGGTGCACATACCCTTTTATGATTCCTCAAGATCTTATTCCTATCTCTAGTGTGTGCAAAAATATAAATGTTCATTAATTATTTAGGACTAAGAGAATCCAACTGAATTGGATCTTGAATCATCTCCACTTCCTATCAACTAGTAATATCTTCCTTTGCAATATCTCTTAGTTCTTCATCAATAGCATTCTTCACTATCAAACCTATATGTTCAACTTCTACATGAATATGATCAGCCAATGTCTCTTTTGCTTCTCTAACTTCTGTAACCTAATAATTAGATTTATCTGTTGCTTCATCTTTCTTCTTCTGTATACCCAGTTCATATTCTCCCCCTTCCATTGTATCATTGTAGTTTAGAACTCCATGGATAAATGAAGATGTCTAGTTCATCAATAGTCATATGAAAAGATATATCTAATGGTTCATCAGACTACTCATTATTCTTCTAATTAATTTCATATTGTCTTCTCATTAGAATCTATGTCATTACTTTTTCTATTTCTTCAGTCACCTCATCAATGATTCCAATCATAATCTTATTTATCCTTAACTTCCAGTTCAATTCTTTCTTTGCTTCCTCAAGTAGAATTTTTACTTCCTCTTTTGCAATAACAAGACACAAATTAATCAATTTCAATTCTCTGATATCTTTTTCATTCTTCTATTTTGTCAATCTCCTAGCCTCAAGTAATTGAAATAGATCATCAGGGATGTCCCATTTGATCTCAACCAAATATCTTTGAAACTTATCCAGATATTCAATGATTCCTTCTTCCAGACTTCTTTTCTCATCATCATTATACAAACTATAATACTTCTTCAATTGAACTAATATGTCATGACATGTAATATTATTCAAAGTATCATTGCATGAGAAATTTGGTTTACTAGATACAATCATAGGCTCCCTTGTTTCCAAATGTTTCTTAGGTGTAGAACCACTCACCACTCTAATTTCCTTAGCTCCTTCTACTCTCAACATCTTCACTGCATCATCTGATTCAGTTGCCTCTTCTTTTTCATAACCTTTATGTCTTTTATGTGTTCTTTTCCCTTTTGAATTGTCTCTTGTTGGTGGGCTACTATGTCTTAACAATTTTAGATGGTGTTACCTTCAGTGTAGCTGGTTTAGGTGTATCTTCTTTCTCTGTCACCTTATCCTCTAATGGACTAACTAATTATTTCATTAAGATCTGTGTATGTCTTCCTCTTGATGATAGTGCAAAGGGTATATACATTGGAGGGGCATCATCAACATCAACATTAATAGGTTCATTTGTAACTTTTTTCTTTTCCTCAAATTTCTTTCTTTCTTAATTCTGCCATATTTTCCTTAGTGAAACCCATCATCTCACCAACCATCTCAAATTGTTTTCTAATTTTAATTTCTCTTTAGATCTAGTGAGCACCTCATGCATCTCAAGTCTCTTCTCTATATATGTACCAAACCTTTTCTCTTTCTAAAGGTTTCTTCAAAAAATCTTTAGTATACGCTTCAAGAAGTGGACCATCCACCTCATATACCATAGGCATTACCCAATATGTTCTAGGATCTATTGCCTCCATCAAACAAGCATCAATCTCTACTATGGAACATATTATATCCTCATACTTCCTCACTATCTTAGGTGGAATCTTATACCTCAAATGCATAGTTTTGAAATTTTTTAAAGTACCCCCACATATCAATTCTTTCTTACTTATCTCCTAGCATTTCATAACATTTCTTGATCTGAATAGCTACTTGTTTATCTTATTTCCATTTAGTCTTTCCTATTCCAGGAAAGTAATTGATGAAATAGAAAAAAATACACACCAACATATACCCATACTTGAAGATTTTATTTCTATCTTTCTTTATCTTCTTTATAATTTTCATGAGATGATCCCTCATTTATTTACAAATATCATTGTAATCAGGTATAATAGAATCTTGTAATAACACTGAAATATCAACCACAAAGAGATTGTTAAAGAAATTAGTTCTCCCAATATCAAAAAGAAAACAAGATAAATAGAAAGAATAAATGATTAATAATATAAAATCATTTCAAATAAAATGAATATGCAAACCATGTAGTCCATTTTTGTTCTCCTTCTTTATGCAATGTGGGCTCTCAGAAGAAAGTGCTCGATTGTATGCCAACATAAGAATTCAAAGCAATTGTGGATACCAAAATCAAAGGTTTGGCTCTCTATTTATAATATTTTAGGGGTTTCAATCAAGAATCTGTGATTGACAGAGTGAATTGTTGTGATTGAGGAGTTCAACTTAGAGTGAATAGGATTTCAACTTTGCTTGACTGCCTTGATTAGGGCATTGATTGACCTATCAGCAAATAGATTGGAGAGATTACTTGAATAGACTGGTGATTTAACAAATGTTATGGATGAGTTAAGTGATTGCATGGATTAGATGACTGAATTGATTGAAGACTTAATTGTTTATAGGGGGAGGAATTAACAATGTGGATTGAATTGTTAGGAGAGAGCATTATGGACGAAGGAATTGTGATTGGGAAGCAAACTCAAAGTGAGTGTGAGTTAGGAATTTAGGAGGATAATTATGATTTAAATAAATAATAAATTATTTATTTGCACATGTGGGGATATTTTGTAAATAAATATTACTTATTTATTTATGAGAGGAATTATTAGTTTAATTAAGTAAATGCAATTTATTTAATCATGAGAGAGGAATTATTAGTTTAATTAAACAAATATAATTTATTAAATCATGAGAGGAGGATGCTTAGTTTAATTAAATAAATATAATTTATTTAATCATGAGAGGGGGATAATTAGTTTAATTAAATAAATATAATTTATTTAATCATGAGATATAAATAACTAGTGGAACAAGTCTGAAATCCAAATCAAGACACTACTGACTACATGATGAAGGTTCATTCGAGGAAGATGGAACTAAAAATGTTCGAATCCATTTTGGACAACATTACAGTTGATAAGGTATCAATTTCTAAGGAATCTACCAAGATTGAGACTAATTTGTCTCATATACTTTCAATATTTTAGAAAGTTTGTTATATTTCAAACTTTATCAAGGATATCAAGAAGAAAGATGAGTATGTTGAGACTGAACTGACTGAGAAACTAAAAAATGTTTCTACTAAGCCAAATTCTTTACAAGTTAGACTTACCTGAGGTTGAAATAGTTAATGGGGATGCAAAATGAACTACAACAAGGAGAATAAGAGAAGGATGGAACTCCTAGAGCTGCAAGAACTTTTGATTCCCCACATGGAATCCATGCAAAGGCATTTGAAGAAGGCTAAGGATTTGGTCAACACCCCCGATGGTAGTTAAATTGACCCCATCATTGGAATGGTAGTTGATGTTGCTACTCAAATTTTTATACTTCAAACACTAAAAGATGCGTGGGACTCATCCCTAGCCGATGTACAGAAGAAGTACAATCACATTTTTTATAAGGTATTATATATTCTACCGAGCCCTAAGCAATTTTGATTTTGGCATATTTGTCAAAAAAGGGGGATATTATAGTATGTATTAATATAGAAAATAAGGGAGATGTAAGTATAAGGGAGATATAATGGTAAGGGAGATATAAGCATGTGTATAGGGGGGGTTACACAAAATTCTAATGACTTTGAATTTTTTGTCAAAATACCAACTAATGCCAAAGGGGGAGATTGATACTCCTATGAGATAGTTTTTTGTCATTAGTTTTGTCAAAGTCATAATAGTCAATGAAGCTAGTCAGTAAAGAGGAAGAACACACTAAGGCAAACAGTCAGTAAAGAAGAGTATCAATGACACCAAACACTGAATAGTAGCAAGTTACCAAGAAGAGTTAGTCACAAAGAAGAGTTAGTCACCGAGCAAGATCAAAGCACATTAGCAATAACACCAGAGCAGACATAAAAATTCAAATTTGAATACACTAAACCTAGACACTGAGCAGGAAAGATTTCATAGTATTCAAGCTAGAAGTTAGGTACACCATTGGGATTGAACTAATATGATTGCACATGATCATGAGGCAATTCAACCAATGATATTTAAACATAATAAATACATTGGGAATAAAACCAACCTTACACTGCCTCACCTCCACCATAGAAGGAGAAGGATATAATTAGGTTAACTACCTTAAGATCATATAAAATGAACAAAAAGAAAGAGATGATAGAGTGATGGTGAATATTTCAGAGATAGAAGCAGTGCCAACAACAGAGCAAAAGGAGTTATAATGCAGATAATCTAAGGTACAGAACATATAAGTTACTGAGCACAGAATGGGGTAATGTACTTACAGAGCATAAAAGGGTCTAAACATCATTGTGGTTGATGCATACTTGCAGACATTTTTGTAATAGCTAGGAGAGTAGAACTCCCATTCAGTGGGTAGGCCCTAACAGGTCTTATTTTTTAAATCCTCTAACCGGGTACATCTCTTAGATGAGAGATTGTAAAATCCTTTAACAAGGTAGATTAAATAAGTCTTTTGTATTTTTAATCGAGTATAATACTTGTAACAGGGTAAGCTATCAGAAGTAGATAAAATTGTAGCTCTAACTGAGCAACCTTTATTCTATAGAAGTGAAGGATTGTGGGTGTCATCCACACCATAGTTTCTCCCTCTAACAAAGGATTTATGCATGACCAAAAATCATAAAGTTATGTGTCATGGTTTTCTAATTCATTTTATATGCTTTTCAATATTTTTATGAATGATATTCAGTTCGGTGAAATGGAATGAATAGTAGATAAAAGTTTTAAAGTATTGGTTCACCCCTCCCCTCTCAGTACTTACCTTTCCATAGATTAATCCAACACCAAAGTGGTATAAAACATGCATTTAATAGGCATTTACAATTGGAAAAGTTAAAGAACTTATGTAACTTAGCTAGAATAAAAGTAACTTAGCTTATAAAACATGCATTTAATAGGCATTTAATGGGTAGGCCCTAATAGGTCTTATTTTTTAAATCCTCTAACTGGGTACATCTCTTAGATGAGAGATTGTAAAATCCTTTAACAAGGTAGATTGAATAAGTCTTTTGTATTTTTAATCAAGTATAATACTTGTAACAAGGTAAGCTATCAAAAGTAGCTAAAATTGTAGCTCTAACTGAGCAACCTTTATTCTATAGAAGTGAAGGATTGTGGGTGTCATCCAAACCATAGTTTCTCCCTCTAACAAAGGATTTATGCATGACCAAAAAATCATAAAGTTATGTGTCATAGTTTTCAAATTCATTTTATATGCTTTTCAATATTTTTATGAATGATATTCAGTTCGGTGAAAAGGAATGAATACTAGATAAAAGTTTTAAAGTATTGGTTCACCCATCCCCTCTTAGCACTTACCGTTCCATAGATTAATCCAACACCAAAGTGGTATAAAACATGCATTTAATAGGCATTTCCAATTGGAAAAGTTAAAGAACTTATCTAACTTAGCTAAAATGAATATATCTAGACCATATGTTTGACCAAAATTAATTTTTTTTTAGAAATACTAAAATTCAGTTGTGTTAATAAGTTAGCCTAAAAGGTGACACTTGATTGTGCTTTTACCCTCATATTGTTGGAAATAATCTAAACAACTATTCAATTTACCTTCTTATTTATAACCTTCACTTAAAGAAATGTAATCTTTAAAATAAATTTAAATAAAAAATCAATAATTTAAAATCATATATTAAATACTATAATCAATGTAAATATGTCCATATTGAAAAGATTTTTTTTTTTGGATAACTCCATTATTATTTTTTATTTTAACTCCATAATTTTTTAACAACTTCATCATTCTTTTTAAATACTTCAATATTTGTACATAGTTATCCATTGTTTGTGGATTCAACTTTGTGAAAATATTTTTGTATCGACATCTCAGATCATACTCCATGATACATCATGTATCATGGAGTATGATCTGAGACGTCGATGCAAAAATATTTTCACACAGTCAAATCCATAAACATTGCATAAGTTCAACATGGACCGTGGAAATTTAATGTCTCTAGTTTGTACATATTATTTTTATTATTTTTATTCAATTTATATATTTTAATAATATCTTTAATCATTAAAATTTGGTTGAATATTTTAAATATTAATTTTGATTTAATTTGAATATGTATTTTACATATATCAATTTTTACAAATAAATATGAAGATGCAATATTCAAAGAAAAATATATGCAATGAGTAGCTTTTGTTACACATGGACACACATGATGCAACACATTAGTGATCCAAGCCACAAACTCATCGCCAAAGAAATAACTCAAATTCACAAGAGAAATTGCAAAGTTTATTTTAGTCAATTACAAAAATAAAAATTAATTCAAATATACATCCAATATGATCAATTGCTTTATTTTTTTAGAGACTTTACTCGTGTCCAAAATCCCCAGTTTACAAATTTACAATTTATAATTTTCATTCACAAACCCCTATTTTTTTCTCTTTTTCTTTTATATTTCTCACATGTTTCTTCCTGACTTCTCTTTTTTGTGTTGCCCTTGGTATTTTCTACTTTCTTCTTCTCTTTTCAACTTCTCACTTCCATAGCTTACCTCATGTCTACATGCAACTGCCTAAGTGCAATTAAGGGTGGGGTCCTATGGGGCTTCTAATTTTTTACGAGAAGAGGTCCCATGAACAATTCTGTTATACTATGGGATTATTTGGAATCTTCTCCTTAAAAATGGGAGCTCCTACTTTTTAGCATTGCATATTTAAGCGGGTGAAAATAGGGTGGACCATGGGGCTAGAAATTGTCCCCAACAACTTAGGAATGCTTTTTTCCATTTGTCGAACATTTGATTTTAGATTTTTCTTAAAAATAATTTTGGAGATTCAGGATTAGATGAGTTTTCAAGAATCATCTCCAGAATGAAGCTTGATCCTCAAGAATCTGAGTTAGACTACTCAGATACTTAATAGATTGAGATTTTTAGAATCATTCTCGAGAATGAAACTTGATCCTTAGGGATCTAGGTTAGATTGCCCTGATCCCTAATACATGATGAGATGTAAGGAAAAGAGATGCCCTTAGTGATTAAAATTCATGGAACACCTAGTTTTTACTGTGAGGTATGAAAAATTGAACATGCCCCAAGTGATGAGATGCCCCTAGCAATGAGGACTTTTGAATTCAGATCAGATTGATAAAAATAGATTCAATGATGTAATCATCCTGCCCCCTCGAGAGAAAATGGAAAGATGACACGTCATAATGATTATTGAGAGTGATAAATCATAGATAGATGTTGAATTGAGGGTCCAAAAGAACTCAGAATAGATTATGGAAGAATTCAGAAGATTCTGAATCAATTTTGAGCGATTTTGAGGTTTGGTTGACCAAGTTTGACTAGGGTTGACTAGAGATGACTTTTGAGAAAAAAGTCAAAGATTTCAGAAAATGTTGATTAGATATGATTTCGACAAGAAAGTGACGTCAAAAATTTGACGGCACAAGCTTCTAATCGCATCGGTTGTAAGATTTAAAATGCGATTTTGAGCTATATAGAAGCGTTAGATTTTGATTTTGATCCTGAAAATCGATTAAGCATATAGCTTAAGATAGAGAGCGAGGATCGAACACTTGTGTAGTAATGATGAAACCAGGTCACTAAAGAAGAACTCCCCAATGTACAAATCCAGGAGAACGCAATGAAGTGAACATTGAATTGCTGCCACAATGCAAGTCTAGAATGAAAATGCAATCTTATGCTAGATGCAATCCCTAGGACATGGTTGTGAGACCCATCATATAATCATCATCATTAAGCAATTTTGGAATATCGGAGTTGATACAATCCTTACTGGTGCCACTGTGACCATAAGAATATGAATATGACTTTCATCAGATAAAATGTAGGAAATGAACATAAGCACTAGGGCACAAAAGCCAAGATGACCTCAACATTGTTTCCAGCTGATGTTGCAAGAGTACACCAATATCAAGGTATTCAAAGCCAAGATAACCATTAGTATGATCATGCATAAACAAATAGAGAAATAGAAATCAAGGAGATAGTACCAACCTCACCATGGCGTACAAATAAACAAGATCGAGGGATGTGAGGATTTTCCACCTTAATACGGGAGCTCTTATCACATACACCCTATTTATTTGACGTTGCCAGATCATTGAGACTACACCAAAAAGAGTAGACAAAGAAAATATCAATGAAATCAATGAGAAAAGACAACATAAAAAGAAAGAATCAATCATAGCTTAGCCAGTTTCAAAGTTTCTGAATGTGTATGTGTATGAGGTGTTGAAAAACACTGTTGTGCTTGTGAGTGCATTGTGTTGGATTGTTATCGATAGATGTTTACGTTCTGATATCCAATGTGTGTTTTAAAAACACATATATTTCCAAAGATAGTGTTGAGAAACACTATTTGAATTGGGGTATTGAAAAACACCAGTTGTGTCAGTAGATAGTTGTCCTTGAGAAGTGACAAGATTACTGACTCAGGTGTAAACCAAAGATGCGATCAGATTAGGGGACCCATGTCCTAGCAGCGGTTATTGACTTGATGTATATTGTGAGGAAAAACTAGATTTGGTTTCCCCTAGGCGTATAGCACTGAATCAGTGTCTAGTCAGGAGGGTTCACAAAGGAACCAAAGTGTCACAAAAGTGACCAAAAGTTATGTACAAACTAAATCAAAGAATTGTCAAGACTAAGTATCGATAGATTGAGCATTGAGTACAACTCCAACTATAACGGATGTGAGAAATCTCAATTGTACAGCAACAGTAGGTAGATGTAGTGAGAACTATTGGTTACTGACATGAGAGAGATTCTCAAGTGAAGTGATCGTAGTACTAGCTAGACATCAGTAGGAAGACGTAGTGAGAACCACTGGTGATTGATGTTAGGGAGATTCTCAAGGAGACAGAACTCAGTATAAGATAAGCGAGAGTAGGCAAACGCAGTGGGAACCACTGGTGACTATTGAAAATTAGATCCCAAAAGGTGATAGGACAGTGCCCCCTAGACCAGGAGGGTTTCCCCTAGACTATGACCAGTTTCAATCCATGTAAGTTGGTGTCTTGACGGGTAACTAAAAGCATGCGAAAAGCAAATGCAAGTAGGAAATTAGGAAAGTACCAAAGCAGGAAAGCAAATGCAGAAAGCCAAGTGGTGTTGTGATAGATATAGCAATATGGAACAAGAGGTGCTTGTTTACCAGGTTTTCACCTTCTTGGCATAAATTCTTTTTTTGCTACCATGACGCCTGTTTGCCAGGTTTTCATCAATGGCACTTTTTCTCTTTTTCTCTTTTTTTTTCTATTTTTTAATTTTTTTGTATTTTTGGAATATATGATTTTTTTGGAGATACATCAAAATTCCTATTGCTAGGTTTTCACTAAGATGATCATTTTTTCAGGATATTTTCAGATTTTTGGAATTTTTTTCAGGACTTTACTATATACATGAGCACACTGAAGATGTATCAGTTGTAGAACCATTTTAGATGAAGAGTGTTGATCGGCTCTTTGAGTTTCTCTCCTTCAGTAGTAGAAATTTGATAGGTGCTAGACCCAAATACTGCAGTGACAACATACAGACCAAGTCAATTTGGTTCAAATTTTCCCTTTTGAACCCGATGCTGTTGATTCTTAGGGTTCTCCCTCAGAATAAGGTCACCTGCTTGGAAATCCCTTGGTCGAACCTTCTTGTTATAGCTCTTGGAAATCCTTTTCTGGTATGCTCTAAGGTGATCAAATGCCACTTCCTGACATTCATCAAGTAGTTCTAGCCCTTGTAGCTGAGATATTCGGTTATCATCATTAGTAATGAGGCCTTTTAGAGAGACTCATAGAGAAGGAATCTCAACCTCAATTGGTAACACAACATCTTCTCCATAAACCAAAGCATAATGCATAGCCCCTATTGGTGTTCTTATTCTTGTCCTATATGCCTAGAGAGCTGGATTGATCTGAAGATGCCAATCTCATCTAGATTTGTGAACTGTGCAATGCAAGATTTTAAGGATTATCTTGTTTGATGCTTCTACCTGTCCATTACCCTGAGGATAATAGATGGAAGACCAATGCTAAGCAATTTTAAACTTAGAGCATAGCTCTGTCAAATCCTTTTTTTTGAATTTCCCCCCATTATCAATGATTATTACTGAGGGTACACCATACCTACAAATGATGTAGTTGAGAATGAACATAGCTACTGATTTTCCATTGGCAACGGGGAGAGGGACTGCCTCTACCCACTTGGTAAAATAGTCTATAGCTGTGATGATGAACTTATGTCCATTTGAGGATGAGGGATAAATCTGACCCACCAAGTCAAAGGCCCATTGTTGAAATGGCCAGAAAGTAATGAAGGGAATAAGCTCCTTGGCTGGAGCATTAATCAAATTACCATGTAGTTGATACTATTTGCAAGACTTAGCAAACTCTTTAGCTTCTTTTTCCATATCTAGCTAATAGTAACTCGCTCTAATAATTTTATGGGCCAGTGTCAGGTCATTAGAGTGAGTCCCATAGATGCCTTCATGCACCTCTACTAATGCACATTTGGACTCATCAGGTTCTAAACACCTAAGAAGGTTACCGTATAGACCACACCTATAAAAGGCATTAGCTATGATGAAAATTTGTGAAGCACTGTGGATTAAGTGACATTTCTCATTCTTGGTGTAAGTGTCTGGAACAATCTGGTCACGAAGGTAGGAGTAAATATGATGGTAGTAGGATAAGTCATGTCTAATGACAAAATAGATCATCCGAGACTCAAGGGAATCATAGGCTAGGTGGCGTAACATCTCCACTAGGAATTCATGTCAGAAATCATTTTTTGGCATCTGTAGCTTGGAACCTGTTGGAATGTGATGTGAACAAAATACTTTTTGAGGTCATCAACCAACCATTTATAAGGTACCAGTTTGTCATCTTTTGTCTGATAGATATCATTTACTTGATTGATGATTAATTGTGAATCTCCAAGGACATTGAGCTTGTCCACTCGCCATTCAAGGGTGATCTTCATATCATTGGTCAAGGCTTCATACTTGGCAATGTTATTTGTACAAGGAAACATCATCTTGTATGCTTTTGGTAAAGATTACCTTTGAGGTGTGATGAAAAGTATCCCAGCACCTAACCCCTTTTGGGTAAATGAACCATCAAAGAACATAGTCCAAGATCGATGCATGAGAAGTAATATGGACTCATTTGGAAATTCAATGTTCAATGGTTGATGGTCTACTAGAGGTACTTCCGCCAATTGATCTGCAATTGCTTGCCCCTTGATGGATTTTCTTTCTACATAATCAATATAAAATTCACTGAGAAGCATGACCCACTTGGCTAGTCTACCTATGAGGGTATCTTTACTGGGTAAATATTTCAGAGGATCAATCTTAGCAATTAGGCATGTAGTATGAGCTAGCATGTGGTGTCATAGTTTTTGTGAAGCAAATACCACTACGAGGCAAGTCTTCTCTATAAAAGAATAGTTTGTTTCATATGAGAGTAGAGTTCTACTAATGTAGTAGATATCCCTTTCTTTGTTATTATGATCTTCTTGAGCTAATAAGACACCCAATGATGTATCTATAGAAGAGATGTAGAGTATAAGAGGCTTCCCATGGATAGGATGCATCAATATTGGTGGGTTCGCAAGATACTGTTTGATTTGTGTGAACCCCTCATCACATTCTTTGTTCCATTGGTAGGTCACACCTTTGTGTAAAGTTTTGGTGAATGGTTGTGACTTGTCCGCCAGTTGTGAGATGAAGCGCCAGATAAACTACAATCAGCCTTGAAGTCCTCTCATTTGTCTGATATTCTTTGGTGGTGGCATTTCCATGATTGCTTGGTGTTTTTTAGGATCCACTTCTATGCCTTTTGCAGAAATGATATAACCAAGCAATTTTCTAGATCTTACACCAAATGCACATTTCTTAGGATTGAGCCTCAGACTGAACTATTCCATGCAATCCAGTATAGGACCTAGATCCACAAGGTGTTTCTCTCATTGCATTCTCTTAGCTAGAGTGTCATCAACATAATCTTCCATTGATTTATGCATCATGTCATGAAATATAGTGGTGATAGCTCTCTGATATGTAGCACTAGCATTTTTTAGTCCAAAGGGAATGACATTCCAACAAAAAGTGCCCCATGCACATGTGAAAGTAGTTTTCTCTTGATCCTCTGGCACAATTTTTATCTGGTTGTAGCTAGAGAAACCATCCATTAGTGAGTACATTTCATATCCTGTTGTCATATCTACAATCATATCAATATTGGGCAATGGAAATTCATCCTTAGGACATGCCTTATTCAAGTCTCTAAAGTCTGTGCAAACTTGGATAGATTTGTCATGTTTTGACACTGGAACAATGTTAGAGATCCATTCTACATAGTTAATTGCTCTGATAAACACTGCCTTAAGAATTTTCTCCAATTCGACCTTGACAAGGAGAGTGACATGTGGATGCATTTTCTGAAGCTTTTGTTTGATAGGCTTGATGCCTAGTGCAATAGACAAATGATGCATGATTAGATTAGGGTATAATCCTAGCATGTCTGAATATTTCCATGCAAAGTTTATCTTTTTTCTCTAGAAGAATGTAACGAATTCCTCTCTTTTTTCCTCAGATAATGATTGTGCCAAATGAATGATCTGAGGTTCATCTTCTGTACCCAAGTTGATTGGTTGAGTTGGTTCAATTACCATAGATGATCGTTCCTAGAAATGACTCAGGACCATATCAAGTATCTCATCCTTAGGCGCGTCGAAGAGGTTTTCACCCTTGGATACGTCCTTTATTTTGACTTTTTTAGGTTCTGACACTGGCACAATATGGTTTTCACCATCAGGGCGCCTATTTTTTCTTCTTTTGATTTTTTGACTGAGATACTTGATATCAACCTCAGTCATGTGGACACTTTATTCACTAGTGGAGGATGTTACAGGTTTGACAGTGTTGAGGTAACAGGAAAGAGCATATTCATTCTAGAATGTAAGGACTTCATTATATGGGGAGGGAGAGTTCTAGTCTATAAGCTCAAGATGGTGGAGTGAAAGAGAAGTGACGGGTTTAAGTGAATTCATGGTATAATCATTGAAATCATGGACTAGAAAGTTTAGAACTAGAGCAATATCATCCAAAGGTGTAGTCAAATTCCTTTTATTCCTAGCGACCGTAGTAGATGACATGTTAACATCTATGGAATCAGACTTGTTTGACCTTACACTAGACCCTTCACCTACATTGAGAAGGTTTTCATATGTGTGCACTATATCTATATCCCTAACATAGGTGGTATATGACAAATCATCAAACTCATACTCATGAGAGTTTGTTTCATCATTGGGCGTCATATCAAGAACATGCGTGAAATCAAGCCTTTGTCCCTAGTTTGGATGATTTCTGCCTAGAACCTCTACTATCGTCAGATGAGCACCTTTTGACCTAGGTACCTCATTAGTGTTTGTAGCATCATCTACTTCTTGTTTAGTGAGAAGTGGCTGGGATTCCTATTCAAACTGCTCTTGAAAGTGTGGTGGTATGTACAAATCACCCTGATGACTTGGATTTACAGTTTGCATTTCTTTCCACTATTCATAGGTTAATGGACTAAGTGGAGTAGTTTCATCATAATCACTATCAGTCTTGATTGTACTGATACACGGTATGAAATCATCTAGCTCAACAAAGAATGCTACCAGATCTAGGGGAATGGGACAAGGGAAGCAATCTTCCTCAGAATTGTCTTTAAACTCTTTAGTTTTAGGTGTACCTCTAGGTGTTGGTTGTTGATCTATTTGAGGTACAAATTTAATTATCCCCAGTTGAAATGTTAGCTTCTTGAAGCCTATACCTATAGAGTCATGTGTTTTTTGACCAATAGCTTCAATTGGTACAATCAATCCTTTATGATTCGCACCTATGGGACCATTCCCTTTGTAACCAAAGTGTTGCATAATAGTTAGACCCTTGCCATACTGTTTGGGTCTTATGTCATAAGGTGGAGTGTTTTTTTTAGAAGTGCCCTCTCCTTTATAGATCCAGGCTTTGATAGCCTTGTTTTCAACTTCTTCTTCTATTGTTATTGTGGCCTGTATAAAGGTACCACCATATTTTGTTTGAGGAGGAATTGCAGAAGGTTTAGTGCTCTTAGAAGGTCTCCCAAAAGAACATGGAGACAAAGGCAGAGATGTAATAGATAGCATGGGTTCAATCTGATATCCTCCCATGTTAGTTTCCTTTAGTGTCAGACCCTTTTCCATTTCCTTTAGTTTAGTCTCAAGGAATTTAGTAGACTCTCTGTTGGTGGGCACAAAGATATCAACAGATTTTATGAGTGTATTGCAATCATAGCATGTATAGTCACTTCAGATCCTCAGAATGGGAGCTTAATGCACTGATGGTATGTTGAAGGGACAACCTACATTTCATGGATCCATGTCCTTCCCAACAGAATATTATATGCTAAAGGAATGTCAAGCACTTGACAAATAACATCCCTTTCAATAGGGCCAACTCGGATTGGAAACACAACTAGCCCCTTATATTTTCGTTCTTCTTCATCATAGGCCTTAATAGTAATATTTTTGCGGGCATCTATGCAATCTTTGTCATAGCCTAACTTAGTAAGGAAGCTAGTAGAGAAAATGTTGAGGCCAGCACCGTTATTTATGAGAACATAGCGAACACACTTTGGACCAATCATGACTTCAATGTGCAAGGGGTTGTTGTGTGGGTGACTCAAAGAATGGTCATCTTCCTTAGAGAAAGACAAGTAATGGGAGGAGGTCAAGTGACCTACCATGGATTGAAACTGGTCAAGATCAAGATCTTTTGGTACATTTTCCTCGGTGAGGGCTTTGTCAAGGATCTCCCTATGAGCAAGGGAGATTTTTAGTAGCTCAAAGATGGTGATATGAGTGTTAGTACGTTGAAATTGATCTAGAATTTTGTAATTAGCAGCATTAGACCAGGAACCCAATTTCATATTCTTATTGGCAGAGCCAACAGTAGCTTTGTCTATGGGTTGTGTTGGTGTAGACGTAGAAGGCTCAGGGCCTTTGAGGATGATCTTAGCAAGAGATTGAGTAACAATGTTTGCACTAACCTGAGACTATTCTTGTTCAAAGGACTAAGGCACAGACCCTCGCAAGGTGAAAGGAGTTTTGGGATTGGGAGTAACTTCCCTTCCCTTGAGAATGAAAACATTACAGTATTCTGTATCAACAAGCTCAACCATATTAATGACATTGTCATTATTGGTGTATGTATAGTTGACCTTGGCATCAGTATTCTTTCCTTTGGATGACTCACCTTTCCCATGAGGAGGAAATGGGTCTTTGAAAGCTTGGTGGTCTAAGTTCTTGTTGTGACCTCCCATAGAAATAACCTCACTATCAATAAGGTCTTGGATCTTGTGTCATAATTGAATGCAGGTAGCCATTTTGTGACCCTTGATCTGATGGTAATCGCAATATGTGGATTCATTCCACCAAGATGGTCGAGGTTGCGAATCAAAAGGATGTGAGTTATCCAAAGGAGTGAGTAATTGGTTGTCCAAGAGAGTCTTGTAAACCACATCAAGATTTTCTCCTAAAGGAGTGAACTCATACTTGGGTATAGGAGCCCAAGGTTTAGATCTGGAAAAATGTGAAGTACTCAGTTTGGATTCTGTCGTAGCCTGTTCAGTGGATTTGGCTGCCTGTATTTTGGTAGTGAGATTGAAAGAAGCCTTTGAAAGCTTGGGAGTCACATTGTCTACAACTCTACCATTCACAACATTCTAGTTCTTGTTGGGAAATTTGGGTTTATCTTTGCTTGAGGAGGAAGACCCTTGTTTATTTTCCTTGTGTAAGGTCAATTCTCCTTTCTTGACCATAAATGTCTCAATTCTCACAACTTGCTTAATCATGTCATCAAAGGTTAAAGGACCTTGTAGCTATACTTGATACCCAAAGTTGGGAAGAAGATTGTCTAGAAATATGTCCAACTTTTCAGATTCAGGCATTTTGTGAGAATATCTTGTATAAAGTTGTCTCCATCTTTGAAGAAATGTCAAGAAGGATTCCCCATGATTTTGTTTCAAGGTACAAAGATCTCGGATGTGAACCGAATGTTGGATGTTGTGAGAATAGTGTTGTCTAAATAAATTGGCAATTTTGTC
The DNA here is from genome assembly GCA_018584345.1 of Thuja plicata. NCBI lineage: Eukaryota > Viridiplantae > Streptophyta > Pinopsida > Cupressales > Cupressaceae > Thuja > Thuja plicata. Next base: position 209,975 of record MU225223.1, read on the forward strand.
AAAATGTTTGATGTCATTTGGTAGCCTAGAGAACCATTCCATAGCTGGCCCTCCCAAACTATGTGGTAAAAGATGCATGAGGTAAGTTTGATCATGTATGAACTCCATAGAGAGAGAAATAAACTCTCTCAAATGATCTTGGGGATTAGAGGTACCCAAGTATTTATCATACTTGGGAAGTTCAACTCCTTTAGGAAAAGGAGGCATGCATAGACTCTTATCAAATGGGAATGGACAAATGCTTTCCAACATGAACTGTGTAGAGGGTTTATCTTTATCCTTCATGAGTTGAATAATTTTTTCTTGCATACTTTAAACTTGTTTTTGTAACTTGGAGTTTTTGGTTTCTTCCTCTTGCATGACAAGGGTCTCTACATTGTAGTTTTAGGGTAACTTAGCCCCTTGAATGGCTAGTTCGAGAAGGTATTTCTCTTTTTCCTCAGCTAGGATAATTTCCATCATCCTACATAAATCTTTATTGGCATGAGCATTCACGATATCTACTTGGCTTATTTCCATTTCCTCATCTTTAGGGGGGTCTTGAAAATGGAATTTACCCCTGGTTTTAGAGAGATAATCTCTACTATGTTCACCTAATTGGTCATGATCTGCCATCTTTCTAGAATGTAAGTGTTTAATGTGTAAAGACTCAGTACGAGAAGGTTGAGTGTTTTCAGAATTTGGATCCTATTAGAACAAAGGGTTTCAAACCTGACTAAAATCCACTAGAGATGATCATTTGACATAAGGTCAAAGTACCAAAGAGGGAGATCGAGATGATTCCTCACAAGATGTAGCCAACAATGGTGTGGAAAGCACAAATTCTTCTTGATTGATTGAAGGGAATATTTTTCCACTTCAAGTAGTAATAGTCATAGACAAAGATTGCACAAGGGATGTGAACTAGGACCACACTTGAAACTATCTCAAAGTAAATGCACAAAAAGTTCCAAAAGGTGAAGTATACTTGGTGCAAATCATCAGAAATGAGGCTAGAATAGCTAAGAGATGACTATTGCAACACAAGATATGACGACACAGTAGAAATAGACCAAAAGATATGAGATGAGACCAGTTTAAGAAAGAATCACGTAATTCTCAACCCAAGAAACCAAGTTGCAGACTGTGTGTAGATAGAAGGTAGATAAAAAGACACATAACAGATCTCATATTTTGTAGAAAGATGCTGGACAAACGAGAAATTGCTCATTGTTTTGACAAAATGTTTCAGAATTGTGTGAAGAATTACTTTCTCACACAAATATTTTCACAAGTGCGCATAAAACTATGTAGTCCTACGCAAAATATAATGACAGACTAGTGAATAAGAATGACAGATTGATGAATAAAATAGAATCAAATTGAAAAATTTTGTGCGATGATTTCCAACGTGTTGCGCGAAGTTTCTCAGATAATGACGCAAAGATGGCATAATTTCATGCAAGACTTGGCAGTGAAAAAGAAAAATTCTACAGAATTAGACAGTTAAGACCATATTGCATTTTTCGAGACAAGATCATGTTGTTTTATGACAGAGAGTTTGAGTTATAGACTATTTTGGACATGTTCAAGTTTGATAGTTTGTGTGATTTGACACTTGTTTTGACTATTTAAGTGATACACCTACGCAAAACACATTAAGCAGAATGTTTGTAGTTCCAGAACAAACACATCACAATCCTAGGATAGCCAGGGCTCTGTTGAATCTCCACTTGAACCAAAGTTCAACTACGCTTACTCATAGTGGACAACTTAGAAGCTTGGAGGCACGGGCTCCTCCTTACATGTGCACTCACTTCTCAGGAAAACCAAACTTTGAACCCCAAAGGAATTACTTCCCAAAGGGTTGTTGTCTCTACTAAGAGCCATAAAAGTGTGGGGCATCTTAGTCGGTCTCTGACCTTCTGCGCCAACATATAGAGGGTTTTTTGAATACTATAACAATAGTTTGTAGTAAGGATATCCGTTCAGGTGGTTGTGATCAAGTCATTTTCCCAATAAAGGGGGCTCTCCCAATCCTTTCAAAGCAAGGCTTTCACCTTAACGATGTTAGAACTTTAACGCACCACTAGGGTACTGGAGGAGATTTTGGTTGCCACAACGAATTCACACCTGTCCATTGTGAGATTAATCATAATGATATTTTTTATATACCAGCTCGGAAGGGCTTGGCTTTATCCTGTTACCGGTTGGGCAATCCACTCTCACTAGCTCTATTAAAGCACTTGGGAGGTAGCCACTCTAGAAGAATCATATGAATTTCTCTTACACCCAAGATCCATAAGGGTGAGGGGAGAGGATACGTTCATATAGTTCTTGGAATTACAAACTAGAAAACACTTCAATCATGCAAGACAATGATTAATTTTAAGCACCAACTGAAGTGTGTTCTAACTACTAAAAATAGACATGAGAGTTTTGTGAAAACACGTAGGTCTTCAAAAAGTGTCCTACAGTAAATACGTTGGTATTTTGTAATTGTCTTCTTCATTTCAGCATCCTACAAACCACCATTAAGTTGTTCCAAAAAATAAAATCAGAGAAACATAGATGTCAGGAAACATCAAATGGTTAGAAAACTGAGATAATAAATAGCAAATAAAGGTCTTTGGTGTCAAATTTCATGTGATGATTCTCACAGTCTCGTACAAAGAAATATAGATATCCATGCAAACAAATAGAAAGTTCGTATGAGACATAGTGAAATTTTGTGTGAAATCTCTGATAGAGACATACAGACAGAGCACAAAATTAAAAAGAAGTGCAATAAAATGAGGCCAAAAACTAATTTTTGAGCCCCACGGTGGGTGCTAGAAATGTATATGTTAAATGTGGCCTCCTTATTCAACCATACACTTCAACATAGTCCTTATTCATCAACCACATACAGAAGTGAATATGAGTTATTTATCCTGCATGCCTGTATGATTTGACCTGTTGCCTTCTATCCAGACAAGGTTTTGAATGGCTCTCAGAACGAGAGTCTCACAACCTAGACCAATCCAAGAATGAAGGATTTTTCTCCATGAATGCAATACAATGCAAGATTAATCTAAGAACATGAAAGATGCAAGATTAATCTAAATGAAATTAAACTAAGAAATGATAAGAAATATGAGATTAATCTTAGAAAATGAAGCTATTCTATTGCAAATGAGCTTAATTGAAATGAGATGATGAATTCTATAATGCAGCAGCAATTCTTTATTCTAACAATGCATATTTTCAGGGGGGTTTGAATGAGAAATGGGAGCTCTTTTATAGATTGAGAGCCTGCTCAGAATAGAAAGTTTCCTTTCTAAAATAAAAAAAATAGAAAAGCCAGTTCAAATTAGCAAGCTTTCTTTAAAATAAAACAATGAATTGTTTTCTCTTTGTTTTTAACTATTTTCTTTTGATTTTAATTGTTTTCTTTCTCTTTAAAGCACAATTAATTCAAAGTTTCCATTTCTGAACTGAAGAGAAGATTTTTGAGAGAATATTTAATTAAATAAATAGAATATGACCCCATAAATTTGTTTTTCTCAATTATTTGAATAATTAAATTCAATTTTTGAAATGAGGATATTTATTTAATAATTTAATATTATTTAATTCCTTTTTATGTGTTTTAGCTAAAAGGGGTGAATTTAATTTAATTAAAGTGCTAGGAATTTATAATTAAATTAATTCAATCATAGGGTTTATTTAGCTAATTGATATTTTTAGGAATTAAATATAATGTATGATTAATGCAGATATACGATTTTCTACATTTGACACTTAGGTCGAGTAGAGTCAGTCAAAACTCAGAATTGCCTAGTACAATAGGACTTTGATGATTCAGAAGAATGACAAATGCAACAAAATCGGTTAGGGTTGCAAGATGCCAATTTTGGGTTGTTACAACCTCATGTCTACATGCAACTACCTAAGTGCAATTAAGGGTGGGGTCTTATGGGGCTTCTACTTTTTCAGAAGAAGAGGTCCCATGAACAATTTTGTTATACTATGGGATTATTTGGAATCTTCTCCTTCAAAATAGGAGCTCCTACTTTTTAGCATTGCATATTTAAGTGGGTGAAAATAGGGTGGACCATGGGGCTATAAATTGTCCCCACCAACTTAGGAATGCTTTTTTTCATTTGTTGAACATTTAATTTTAGATTTTTCTTAAAAATAATTTTGGAGAGAAAATCATTTTTAACTTTTTTTTTTTTAAAGCACAAAGTATGGAAGACAAAGTTATTGTATTCATGACACCACTATCTTCCTTAAATGTTAGAATTTAAACTTTTAATTTAAACTACACTACAAAATTCATAAGACCACTAGCTTTAAAAATTTCGTGCAAAATCTCAAAAGCTTCAACTCTATTTTTTAGGATGCCCCCTCAATGGGACCCTGACCTAGGAAGCTAGAGTGTTCCCATGCAAATTTTTAATATGGGATAAGGATAAATTGGAATCTTGTCCTACTTTAGTGGATCAACCACTACTTAAAAGTTGGAAATAAACTTTGAATAAAGGGGGACTAGAAATAAGTAGCAATTGCTTATTGAGAAAATAGCACATGGCTCCACAAACTATTTTTTATCATTTTTGTTTGCCTCCTTTTGTTTCAAAATTTTATCTTTAGAATTTATTATTAATGATTTCATTTAAACATGTTATTAATGATGGTTATTAAAAAATAAGGAGCAAAATGTAATGATCATGAGGCCACCAGCTCCAAAAATTGTTGCCAAAACTTTTGAGCAACATCTTCTAGCCAAAATAAGCTAAGAAATTGCATGGAGACCTAGCCTTATACTATGCATTTTTTAAATAAATAGTCTCAAATTTGAATGGAATTTCCTATGTCATGATACATCACTTACCTTTGTGAGGCCTACCCTAGCCAGACATAGCTTAGCACTATTTCTCACTTATATGCTCTCTAGTCGCTACAAATTTTGTTATAATTGGACTATTGCGACACATGAATTCTTTATGGATATATTGAATCCTTTGCTTGTATATAGCTCCTGATTATGTAATCAGGGAATCTATGTGATACTCTATGTTTGAGATATAGATTTCTGTTTAGGACCTAGTTTTGATGGTTTAATATATTGGATTAGTATGTGAATGTCAAATAATATCAGTATGCATATTTATTAAGAATTATGTTTATGCATATGGATTAGATGTAGATTTTGTTAATTAATCATTGATGCAAATGTGAGTGAATGTGTGTTCTACTTACATTATGTACTTTTCTATGTTTATGTGTCGATTTATTATACCTACTGACGTGTGCAATGAGTGTGCAGGAAAGTTGACCATGGTACTAATTGGGAATTCAGGAATGGGCCTATGTGAAAACCATGATGCTAAGGTCATGTTTATAAAAAGAGACATTGACCTCGTTGTATAGTGTTTTATTCATAAAATTATGTTGCATGAATGTATTCAATTTAATTTAGTAAATGTGTAAATAGGTCATGCCATATGTCATTTTGTTGTGTCACTTGACACATGTACACCTTGTGTGTTGGCATGACTAGTGAATGTGACTAGCATAGGCTTAAATTTACCCAGGAGTTACCTAGTATAGTCCCTATGCTTACCCTAAGGTTTAGGAAGATAAGATTGAGATAATATTGAGTAAAGGAAGATAAGGATGAGTCAAGAGAGATTAGATTGAGTCTTGAGGGTTGGATTTTCGTGAGTTAACCTTGGGTGGAGTTGAGGAGGGTCATTTAGACTCCTAGAGAGTAACTAGGGTCAAAACTAACTACCCCACTAGGTACCTTAGGGGTTAGGGGTCATTTTCAACCCATTAAGAGCCTCAAAATTCATTTATGACTCCCCTAAAGTCTCCATTGTGGGTAGTGGTGAATTTTAAAGAGTTGTGAGACTTTGGTTAATCCATCCCTTCTTTCCTTGCAAGCATTTAACTCCATTTATGGAGAAGGAAGGAAAGTGGGGAGACTAGATGGATTAGGGTCTCTCCTCCATTTATGACTCCTAATATTTTAGGATGAAGGCCTATATAAGGAAGGGTTTGGAGGGAGCTTGGACACACACCTACTCTCTACTTTTAGAGACAGATTCATTTTGTAGGAGTAAGTCTTGAGAGGAGGAACGATTGGAAGGAGAACCTCTTCACAAACCACCTTGCATTTGCCATAGCTAGGATTTGAGGTAAGTTTTCTGGTTAGCATAGCTAGAGTAGTCTTTGCTTTCATTTGTACATAGCTTGACAAATCCATGAATGGAGTTTATGTTATTGTTTTTTAGCTTCATGGGTTTTCATGGAGTTTATGTGTTGAGCCTTGTATTTATTTTGTGATTATTTGTATATGGGGTTCTTCAAGGCATATTCACCCTTGGGAGGGTTTGGTGACCTTGATGGGGTGAAAGTTAGTGATATACCCAAGTAGTGTAGAGTCTCCCATGTGTGGAGATATGTACATGGGTATATGATGTAGGAGCATCCTGGGTGTAAGGGCAATCTTGCATCACCCAAAAATATTTTTGTTTTCTTTTCAATAAGGGCTACCTTGTGCAGAGCTGCTATTTATGGAAACTTGCTATTTTTAGTAAGTTG
>MU225223.1:235935-277641 GCA_018584345.1 Thuja plicata
CATATGCAGTATCTAAGTATTGAGTAATATCATTGCCAATACCTGATAAGTGAAGCTTTATCCTGCTTTTCCATGAAGCAAAGTTGTCCTTGTTCAACTTGGGCACATCTTGTCTATTCATCTTGTGTTCTTTACTTAGGTCTTGAAACCTTCCTTCTAAGCACACAAGCTCTGATACCAATTGTTAGTAATAACTAAGAGGGGGTGAATCAGTGGGCTCAAAATTTTATCCTTTTAAACTTCAATCCACCAATTAATACACCTCAGATTATTAAGTCCCTACAAGATGTATGCCTTTGATTTACTTGAAATAAATAACTGTCTGTCGGTTTACCTTGTCTGTCTTTCTTCTCCTTGATAACCGATAAGCAGTAAAATATATTTACTGATACTTAGTAAATATGTAGAGTATACCAGTCAATCCATAAATGCATATGTGAAAAGTAAACCAATAAAGTAATAAACCATACACACATAACACAAGGATTTTAACGTGGAAACCCTGTTAAGGAAAAAACCACTGGGACTGGTACCCCAAATTTTCACTCTTCTGAAGTGAGCCCTAGTATAAGCCAACCCTGTTAAAGGTTACAAACACATGGTTAAGTGCGACCTTGTTAGAGGATTTTTATACATAGGTTGTCACTTAGTATCTGGCATCTATGCTACCATCCTTGAATCAGTCTCTAGACTGTCAATAGGCTTTATGCTAATCTTACTACCATCCTTGCATCAGCCTCCTTCTTAGACTATCAATAGGATTTAGGTAAGACTGATGCTACTATCATGAGTCAACCTTCTAGTAATCTGTTAGGATATACTTCAATTACAAAAGACTATTAAGTCCTGCTCTATTAAGAGACTTAATGCTTCAATGGTTAAACTGAAACACAATGACCTATTTCTAATGCAACTTTGAATTGCAAATATTCAGATCTATTTACGTATAATACCTTTTTGATCAATGTATCAATTCCATTCCTTTGTTCTTCATTCTTTCTTCTCTGTGATGCTTTGCTTCACTGTGTGTCGGTATCGGCATAATTCTTTAGCTCTCCCTTAGCTTGATTGATCAGGACTGCATGAAGTTTAACCTTCATCAGTTTCTCTTCAACATCTTCTCTCAATTCACTCCCCCATGTATCTGAGTGCATTCAGAAATGAATTAAACTTGTCTCTTATATAGACATGATATTCCTTAATTCTTGGTTCTTGATTCTTGATTCTTGGCATGAAAAATAATCCAGCCAAATTGATTTACATTTTTAACTCCTGATTTATCTCATAGTTATCTTCTTGCCAGCTGTATAAATCATCTTTAAATCACTTACTTAACTGTCATCAAATAAAATAAATAAAACAACCAGTTAAGTCTATCCTTAAGCTCTACCAGCTAGATATTTTGTCATTTTCTGATCTCTCTGTTCTGTCGGTCAATTCTGCAGTTCGTCATCGGTGACAACTGCCAGTTCTGTCTATACAACTTCAGTTAGCTTTGATATCTCCGTCTGTTGGGCATCATTGGATCTTGCTCGTCGGGCAACACTATTTTTATCTCGTCGCGCATCCTGTGATTCTTCTTCGTCGAGCAACACTGTCTTCTGCTCGTCGGGTATCACTGTGACTTTATCTTTGTCTTTACCGATGGTGTGCACTCTACTGGTGTAGTCTGTCGCTTGGTGAATACTTGACTTTTATGCATTGCTGAAAGCATAACCTCTGTTCCATTGATTCTCTGAAGTCTTTGGCATTATGTATATGACCATATAGATGATATCAAGTTAACATCAATGACAATACAAACCATTAACTGATTTAATGTCTTGCATCATCTTCAACTTAACATTATCAAACATTCAATCAGTTACATGTCATCACAAGATATATTTTAATATAGATTTGAATAGTTTCATTGTTTAATGTTTGAATAGTTTCATTGTTTAAAATATAGATTTCTATAGATTTGAGTATAGATTTTAAAATAGATATAGATTTTAATATAATTTCATTATAGATTTATTTTATAAATAATTTTAATATATTTTCATTGTTTAATATAGATTTTAATCAAATCGCACTATATAGTTTCATTCCTTAGTATAGATTTTCATATAGTTTCAATCTTCAGGATAGGTTTTAATATATATATTAATATAGATTTTGATGTACATTTTAAGATTAAAATAATTCTTTAATATTGTTTCAATCTTCAATATATGTTTTAATACACATTAATTCTTTAATATAGATTCATGACTTTAATCTAGATATATATTTTAAACTAGATATAGATTTTAAATTATATTTACTTGTAACAATGTCATGAGAAATTATTTTAAATCTTTCCTTTTGTAGACATTATAGATTTTAATGTTGATTTTAATCTTCATGGAGATTCTTTAATACAAATTTTAAAATACATTTTTTAATATTAGAGAATCAAACTACAATATTAAGGTGTGGTAATATTTTTTTAAGAATATTTAAAATGTGGAGGGCAATGCCGCCATATTTATAAATAACACTTAATCTTGTAATTTAATATTGTAATATTTGTTTTCCATATAATACATGTACTAATGTAAATGATAGAATTAATTATTGAAATTATATTATTTGATTTCAATATTAGCTTTAATTTTAATTTTTTTTGTTAGTATTTAAATAGGTTGATTTTGTTAGTATTTTAATAGTTTGTTAATATTAGGGATTGTATTGTATCTTTAATTTATATATTGAAATGGTTTTTTTTGTAATCATACATAAGACATACAAATGGATTGTACATTTGGGAATGAAGGTAGAATTTAGCTGTGATGAGAAGGGTTTTGAGGGGGCTTGGTTTGAAGCAACGATTTTAGACATTGTACTACTTTATAAAAAACCAAAGTTTTTTGTGAGATATGATCACTTCATTACCAATGAATGATCTTGAGAACCCATTTTTGAGGAAGTATTTTTAGAGTATATGAGACCTATTCCACCTCTGATTAGGCTCCCTCAATATATACCACCCGAATTTGCAGTTGAAGTTCTAGATAATTATTGTTGGTGGTCGGGGGTGACTGTTGATAGATTTGTTTCACCACTGAGTCATGAAGGGTTCTTTGAAATATATTTTCCTGATAGTCACACTCTAAAATCATATTCACGTGCCCTCTTACATCCTACCCAAGAATGGATTAGAGGAGGAGGGAAACCAACACAGTGGAATTGAAAGATTATGTTTTGTCATGTTCTCACAAAATTACCTTTTTAGACCATTTTATTTTGGCTGTCATTATTTTGTATTCAAAATGAGAGATCATGTTCTCACAAAATGGCCTTCTAGACCATTTTATTTTCATGATGTATCCATTATTCTTATAAAATTTTGATTATCTTAATGTTACAATATCTTGCCTCTCATTCTTGTAATTGTTGTTCATTCTCCTAATTGTTATTCATATATAATTAATGTTGTATTTGACATATAACTATTATTCATATCTAATATATTTTCCTAATTCTAATGTATATGGTTATGGCCATATACCCCTTGCATTTTCTATTGATGCACTGAATAGTGATGTTTTTGGTACCATTGGTTTTGTATTGTAAATGAGAGATTAATACTCATTGTTTTTAAAATACATTTATTTTCATGTTGTTACAATAATTTGGCTCTCATTATCTCCAAATTTCTATGATCATTATAATTAATTTTCTCTCATTATCTTTAATTGTTGTTATAAATATATATTTTGCATTATATTTTTCCCTATATCTCCAAACCAATGCAACCATTTCTACTTATTTGGACACCCATTATTTTAAAAGAATGCAATATTGTTAAATATTAAATGCATAAACTCTACTTATGTTTCTAACTTTACTGTTCTTTGATAGTAGCTATGGTGAGACCAAGATTGAACTTTAATTTAGAAGAGAAAAGAAGACAATATCAAAGACAATATCAAAGAGGATCGTAGATGTCAACAAGAACAAATGACAGAAATTCAAAGAGAACAACAGAGAATAAGACACAATGAACTTGATAGATAGAGGCATGGTTAAAGAAGGGCAGAAGTAACAGTGCAACAATTAGAAATTCAAAATAGAGATGAAATAAATATAGAAAGAAACAATCGTCAATGAACTTCTGAACAACTTCCTCATGTTCAAAGTGAAGAAAGATATGAAGGGAAACAAGGTTATCCCCAACCAAGTGAGAGATATAACTATCCATCTAATACAAATGTTTACTTAAATGATGAAAGTGAAAACTCAACATCTATAGAACGTGTGCCAGAAACACCACAAAATGGGAGGAAATTATAAATGAATGTAGATGTCGAAGGTGCTATAGAAAACATGCCAAAGACAAATGGTCTGCTCACTACTACATGGAGGAACATTATAAGACTCTATTTTAAGACAAAATTAAAATTTCTTCTGAAATATTTAAGTTATTATTTTAACTATTATAAATGAAAATATAAATTATTATTGTTGTTTTAAATTAAAACTTACGACAAAATGTGCATGCATTTTCATTTACACCAAGAGGGAGAGGAGGGTAGGAGGAAGAGGCGGGGGAAGGCAGGAAGTAAATTTTTGGGGGAAAAGCAAGAAATTTCTCTTTTCATCTTCTGAATTAAAGAAAAATTTCATCAATAGACCACCCATTTCATGGTGAATCCCCAACATGGATGGGTCTTTTTACGAACTTTTTTTTAATACTCTCTTTCCCTAGTTAGGAAAAACAAAAACACTCTCGGACTAGTTTTTTTCACTGGGGGGAAATTAAATTGGGGCTGGTATCGATCACTTGGAAATACACTGGAGGCTTGATTTATCAGGTGGGCTTTTGGGATTCCAAAGACCAGTTTCTTCTTTCCGCAGGTTTGAGGTATGGAGTTATCCTTTAATAAATTGTAATTTCTTCAATCTAATCTTTGTTTTTCCTTCTTTGCCTGGGAACATTAATCTTCTTGGCATATAGTCAATTTGTCTAGATTATTTTATCAATAAGTATTGTCTTGGATGTAAATTATTTTGGTCCTTGGTAGCATAGCATAATTATTTATATTTATTTATTTTGGTTGTGAGTGTTACCATGTCCAACGAATCACTTCTCATGTATCCTGATGCGACTAACTCAAAGAAGGTTTAAAATGCTACCCAACAAATTCTATTTGTTCTTTATGCAAACAACTATAAGTTCAAAGTTGTTTGGCCAAGTGTATGTCTTCTTAGGAAGAAACATACAAACAGAGAGGCATCTTCTTCTTTCTCAATCACCAAAGAAATGTACATAATGAACAGTATCCATGGCTCTATTTGGTAATTTCCATAACCTTTATTTGGGAGCTTTGTTCCTATAAATTCATTTTATATCCCTGAGAATAGTGCTTTCATAGGATAATTTACAGAGAACAGTTAGGGTTTCCTAGGATAACTCTTTTTTGGTAATACCTATCATTGTTGTTTTTTTCCCCTTATCGTACCTTTTGGATTTATATAATAAAATTATTCATGAAATTTCATTTTTTTAGGATTTATAAAGACAAACTATTCGTGAAATTCCATTCATACAAGAACAAAAAGTTCATGAAAGGAAAAAAGAAAAAAGCTAACTCATACGACAAAGATTGTAATTCATTGGGCAGGAAATTTCCAAAACAATAGAAGAGTCCAGGTATTTCTTAACCATTTATTATATTCAATCAACCTACATCTTCTATAATCTGCACATTCTATATGAACATATTTATGCATGTCATTGAACCAATGAAACTGCATTACCACATAGTTTTAGGGAAAGCCTAACTACGTTATTGCTTTGCTTCATAGGGTAATTGCCATAAGTTTCATAGGATAATTTACAAACAATATCTTAATCCTAGATTATAATTAGAGACTTCATCTTTAATTTTACTTAGATTTTCAAAGCTGACAGGTATACTATTATCAGAGACTTTAGCTTTCACATTTAATTTGTGGATGTTATTTTAACAATTTTCCATATTTTATTTTCTGAAAAGATAAAATAGAAACGATAAAGAAAAACCACCACACCACAACTAACTTTAAAATATTAAAAATAGTCATGCTAATATTGGGATAACAAAAAATTATAAATATCCCCAAAAAGGCTACAAAATTCAACCCAAACAGGTAACTTGACTCTCTATTATCTAAGACAGCCACCACCTATTACAAAAAATAAAATAAAAAAACATGCAACATGAAATCTCCAATAAGATTCTTAAAACATAAAAATGAACATGAGAGACATGATTCATCATGGACACACCTAGCATGTTCTCTGCATCATGGAAGGTGGTTGAGTATTTGATAAATTCATTGCAAAAATCTCCTATTTTTTCATTGGAATTTATGACAATAGTTAGTTCCTACTCATCAGTGAGACATTCATTGTGGTAGGATTCATTTTATGTCCCGTTGATCACTTTTTCTTGTTGATATTCTTTGATAAAGAATTTTTTTTATTAAATACATTTTGTGCTTTTCCTTGAATTCATGTCCACGAGCACTATTGATGAATGCCCATATTTTTGTACAAAATTTCCTATGGTGGTTAGATGGTTTCGATGTTGCCAACGGATGTGCACTTTGATTTCAAATCTGCATAATGTATCTTCTTGAAATTTTCTAATACTTTTTCTACTAGAATATTTTTCATAATCTTTGTGATACTTTTATTGTCCTCGATGAAATCATCATTCATTTGAATCCTCCCCATTTGCACCAACCACATTATCATGGCATATCATAACAGTGTCTCCAAATTATTGAGGCATTTAACAAAACAATATCGAGCTTGTGAGTGTTTTTCTATAATAACAATATTTGATAACTTGTCCCTCCATCTTTATCTTCCAGTAGATTCTAGAAAATTTTGTGATGAATTTTTTTATACCTGTCGATTGCATCTCATGCATATCCTACACTAGGTGTATCCCATGACACCTCACTTTACTTTGGGCACTATATCGTACAATCCTCATACCTTTCCAATGTATGCTTTCATATTTAGATAGACATGTGTCACAATATGTATAGCTACAACAGAATCCTTTTTGCTTCAATGGATAGCCATAGCTATTTTATACTTCTAAGAAGGTTGGAGATTGACAAAGATTTGGAACTTGGCTATAAATTGCATATGTATGAAGGTTTTAGACATTTTAAGGTTATCCATTTTATGCAGATACTTTAATTATTTCATTCAATGTTTATGTTCCTTGTTTCCACTTCCACATTTTGCATACTATGTCTACTACTGCATTTGCAACTCCAACATCTAACATAAAATATTTATTGCTTATGCTTTGATGGGTGGTCATGACATTCTTGTTGGCAATTTTATTTTGTGCTTTGAGGAAATTAATTGTCCCCTATTGGCATTTTTATTTTGTGCATGGTAAAATTGCATACATTCATAAATAGAGCTCTTACTTTATGGATATCCCCCATCCATTAGTGAATGTTTCATATCTAGGTTGTATTCAATGCTTTGGAGTTCCTCAACAGACTGGTAATAGCAACTTACAAGAATTGGAAATCGTCTTCCTATGTATGCTACTATGTTGATGGCGATCTTAGTATGTTGTCAAACAACATGCCAGTAATTTTTCCTGGTAGTTCAAACTGTAATAGAAAAGATGTTAAAAGGATGATTGTATAATGATACAATTTACTACTCCTTTATCTTATAAAAAATGATATGGTTTTGACAATCATTCAATAAGTTCTATTTATTATATTCTATCAGCATGTAAATAAAATATTGCATTTGATATTTAGAGTTGCTTTGATATGTTATCATTTTTGTTTCATTCCTAAAGGAATTTGAGTCAATGTAGAATCTATTAACCATGTTTTAGTAAATTCATCAATTAGCATAATAGAAATTTTCAAGGGATTGTGAAGGAAATGTTATATATGGAGCACATTTTAATATAATAGTTATAACCCTGGTTATCCATTTATGACTTAAACCTTTAATTATAGAGTCCTCTTGGTCCATTTAGAAATAGATTATGTGACTTTGGTAGAGGTATGAAGTAAGGAGTTCAATGAGTTTACCTTTGAGTTTACCTAGCTTTGAAACCTACGTAGGACAACTTGCAAGACCCTCAAAATTTCTATGACTACCCTTTTTCTACTCCTGATAGAAGTGTATTGTAATTTGTCATGAATGCATCTCTTTACTATGTAATGGTGGTCTTCAACCTTTAGCAACATAAATGTTTGTATCTTTAGTCTTTCTTGTCACTACTAGCCACTCTTCATGTTTGATGACCCTACTTTTATATTCTCTATCACGAGAACCTTCTAAATTTTCTCTCATTTGTATGATTGTCCTCTTATATCTCTTCTAATAGTGGCCTCTATCATACTTGTAGATGTTCTCCTTCTTTATAAATTCCTAGACTGAGATGATAGTGTCTTGATTTCTTCCATTAGATAGTGGTTTTTTCTCCATTCATGACTCTATAAAAGACTAGGAATCTTTACCTGTCATTTTCATCCCAGTGAAGTTTTCCAATCAGTAGCTACATTTTCCATACATGCATGCCATTATTTTATACCTTTTGAAGTTGTTGTATCATTCATTATTTATAAACCTTTTAACAACTTTGTGTTGATCTCTAAGTTTTATTGATCATTAGTGTCCCACACTTAGTCATTTATCTAGGTAGGTTAGTCATCCATCACTGTGATTGAGCTATCTAGTATAGGTCGAGCAGTAGTTATTGCCAAGCAGATAGTAGTTGCCAAGTTACACAGAAGCTGAGTGAAGTTGATCAGTCCATGCTGAGTGCCAGAGTCTTCATATGTCGAGCAAGACAGTTTTGTCATACATGTTAGGAATGGCACAAACTTGAAGGTAAAATATTTTGAGCTGACTTATTTGGGTATTTAATGTTTTCAATGGAGTTAATTATGCATTAAATCATTTGATCCAATACATGGCATAGAGCTACTCAGAAAATTGGAATGCCCAAGCAGCATAAGTATTTGATCTTGATCATTGATCTAGATCTCATTGCCAGATTCATAAGGTATATAAGATTGCTTCTTACCCTAATTTATAAAAGGTGTGTGTGTGTGTGTGTGTGTGTGTGTGCACGCGTGCATACACGAGAAATATGAGAAGGGTTATTTTGAGTTAAGAAGCATAGATCTAGTAGAGCAACAGAGCAGTGAGCAGCAGAGTAAAGTTATATCAGATTATTAGATCAGAGAAGGTATTGAAAAGAGTAGATTCATCATCAACATCTGAGTGGATATCAAAGGATCAGATCTTGAGACATTCTAACAAGTGTATCAGGTGAAATATCTTAACAGAGTGGTTCTAGCAGACCTTTCTAAATCGCTTAGCCAAGTGCTTACTTTATTGTAAGTTTAAATCCTTTGACAAGGTAGATTGTAATGATCTATAGCTCTTAACCAAGTAGAACTTTAGTCAGGTAGATTACAAGTTGTGATCAAACTTTGTATCCCTAACAGGCACGCTTTATTGCTACAGTAGTGAAGATTTTTGTGGGTTTCATCCCCACCCCAGTTTTACCTTATTGTGTTTCTGGGTTACCAAATTATGTGTCTTGAGGTACTTATTTTATGTTATGGATTCTACTAGTTGATAGATCAATTAAATTTATGGTATGGTTGTGGATCAATTTTTTTTAAGCGTTAAAAGTTATAAGATCTGATTCACCGCCCCCCCTCTCAGTATCTTAATTTCCCATATTGTACTTCCAACAATTGGTATCAGAGTGCAGTTCTCCAACAAAAAGGTTTTAATCAGCTTGAGAATTCAGATCTTGAGATGGAGGTTTACAAATTGGGTAAATTCATTGAGAATCAAAAGATTGATATTCAGCTAGCATTACATCATCTTGAGACAGCTAGATAGGAATTGAAGAAGTCCTTGTTAACAAGGAAATATTTGGCCAAACAAATGAATGACACTCATTATCAAGAATAAGATACTGCAAATCTATTTTAGAATGGAAAATCTAATGAGAGTGATGCAGTTATTTCAGATCTACTAGAAAGGAACAATACATTGTGTGAAGAATTTAGAAACTTGAAAAGAGAGCAAGAAATGCAAACAGTAAGACTATGTGAAGTAGTGGAACAAAAGAAGAAAGCTGAAGATGACAAAGCTATGGATGAAGAAGAAAAAATAGTGATGACTACTAGACTTGATGAAAGGACACATGATGTACAAATGATGACAAAAAACTAGGTTGACATGGCAAATCAATTGCTACTTGCAAATCAGGAGATAAGCAGGAAAGACATGGAAATTTTGAATCTAAGATCTAAGAACAGTCAATTGAAAGATGAATTGAGATTTGAGAAAGAACTTAATGAGAGATTGAATAAACCAAATGTAGCTTTGAATTATTTTGAAAATCTGATGGAAGCATCAAGAAGATCTAAGGACTCTTTTGGATTAGGTCATACCGAACAACATACATCTTCTGAGAAAGGAGAATCATCTAAGACTGGTAAAAGGAGGAATGCAAAGACAAAGAACAACAAGCCTGTATGCTACCACTATGGAAAACTAGGACACACAACAAATATATGTCAAAGCATGAATGGTAAGTCCAATCCTAAAACTAAGTTCAATGGTTATTGCTTTAACTGTAAGAAGTATGGGCATTCGGCACATGAATGTTGGGAAAAGGAAAGCAATGAATCTCCCACACCTAGATTCAATGGGTATTGTTACAACTGTAATAATTTTGGACATAGAGCACAAGATTGCAGATCTAATGCTAAACAACAATGGACATCAAAGACACAAGCAAAAGCACCTAGAAAAGGCAACACTTATAATTGGGATTACAACACATGGCATAGTTTTCATTACTGTGGTGAGTATGGACATGTTCCAGAAAACTGCATAAAGACACATTTCAGAGTAAAATCTAAGAGTTGGATGAATGGAAGCCTAGTTTGTTATAACTTCCTGAAAATTGGTCATCCAAGGAGAGATTGCAAAACAAGGGTACCTACTCCTACTATTGAGAATATTAGAGCATAGATGAACCAGACATGTTTAAGAAAAGAGGAACCAAGCAATAGTGAAGCTACTACAGCCAAGGTTACCCAATCCAATGGATCAGGTGATCACACCATCTCCAACTAAGCAAATGAGCTATGTGAGCAACTGTATTTATATTTCACATCTTTCATTAGTTCCTAACATATAAAAGTGCAAAAGTCCATATCTACATATGTAAAGATGCATCAGGACACATTTTAATACATGTACCAAGAAAAGTCAATATGCACTATAGGTGTCGAGCAACAGTCTTATTTTGCACTAAGACCGAGTTCTCTAGTGTATGCCAAGCTGGTATGTTGACCGAGAAAATTTTGTATGATGATCGAGTAAGTTTTGTGATCGAGAGATAGGCGAGTTTTGTGAGTTGGCCGAGGATAGCTATATGGCATTCACTCAATGGAAAAAACATTTAATGCCAACCTGATTTTGGTCGTTGAAATTTATATAAAGGGAAGAACCATTCATTTTCATTTTCACCATGCGATTGATAATTTTATGGAGTGATTGAGCATTTGAAAACTTGATTTCAACAAATATTTTTCAAAAATTTCTACAGCGTGCCATCAACAATCTTGAGTGAAATAGTGAAAATTTTGATATTTTCCAAGGTACTTTGTTCATCATCTTCGAAACCCTATTTTTAGACATCATGGCCGCAAGTTCTTCCATAGTAGCTAAGAGTATACAGAAGGAGTTGAGAAAATTTCAATTGGTTAGGAGTGACACCTATGCACCTCCCTATTTAAGGGCAATTTTTGAAAGTGACATCCAGGGTGATATGACCGGAGCCCTAACATCGAATCTACCCAAGGTACTTATGATTCATGATGATAGATCATGTTATATGTGCAAAGTGAGAAAAATTGGAGATCATGAGTTAAGGGAATCCTAAAAGAAATTGTGTGTGGATGGAGTCCTAAAACATGAGTATAAACATCTAGCCGAGAGAGGGTTAACTCGTGCCCTAGATTTCTTGATGGAATTCAAAATGGAATGGATCAAGATTGTCCTTATTCATGTACACAACATGAACATATGGCTGGATAATGGACCAGTTAGGATTACAAAGGAGATCATCCAAAGAGTAACTGTCTATCCAACTATCAATGGGAAGAGAACCATGAGATGTCAGAGTAAGGAAAATATAGAAGAATACACCGGAGCTATCTGGAATAAAAAAGGAATGAAAATCTCAACAATCAAGGATTTGGATCTTGATTTTGTAGTTAGGGTTATTGCTCACAATTTTTATCAGTCAAGCCAACTAGACAGTCTCCCATGTATTGCAGTTGACCAAGCTTGGAAGATTGTAAAGAAGGACCATACATATGACCTTTCCAAGCTTTAGTTGACATAGCTAGCTGAGAACCTTTCTTCAATCTGAAAGGAAAAGAACTCAATATATAAGTTTGGTTCTCTGCTAGTTTGCATATTTTTCTATGTACATAATACATTTCCTACTTTTGGAGATATTGTATGGAAGACAGACCAACCAATTACATAGTAGATCAATGCATTTATTGAGAAATTAGGTGGTAATTTTAATAATATAATGGGAAAATAATTTTTCAAATTCAAGAAAAAGATGAGACTGAGAAGCAGAGATCCCAGATCACTAGTTGAGAAACACTATGAGGAGATTTGTTTTCTAGTGGATACAAATTTTACTTATGTGCAGGCAGTAGTGCCGAGGGTATCATGGCTAAAGCCATTATCTTATGAAGTAAATATTGATGATACTTCTGCAGCAATAATAGCTCTACTGGTAGAGGAGATTGATGGTGCAGCCAGACATTTTGGGAACTATGAAGAAGCTAAGTCCAAAATCTCTATGGATTTAAAGGCTGGCACTATGGAGAGGAAAAGGAAAAATATTGTAAAATACTTGAAGAAAATGGTTGGAATAGAAAGTGATGAAGAAATAGGGGATGCACTTTTGATTTTATCAATAGGATATGGAGAGGATATGTCTAGTGAAGAAGAGAAGAGTGAACCTAAAGAAGAAATCATTGTGAAAGCCAAAGGAAAACAGCCAGTAGTTGCCAAGGCAACTAAACCAAGCCAAGCCAAATATAAGGCTACCCCTCATGTTGCTAACTGGCCTAGGACAAGGGCATCAGCTGTTTCATATCTTGCTGAGACAACAAAGGTATATACAAAGAAGAATGTTGGAGAGAGTAGTTCAAGGAAAATAAAACAAGTTTAAACAAAGGTTGTGCCGAGAAAACTTGAGAAGAGACCGAGGAGGAAACTAATCTTGGCGCAAGAAGATGATGAGGAGAAGATAGATACAGATGAACCTAGAAACATGCCTACAACATTACGTAAACCACTGACCAATATTGATGAGGTATGCAAGAACATAAGAAGTACTACTAGATTAGCAGGATTTAAATTTATCAAGTATGAGAAGCAAAGCATAGCAGACAAGCATAAGATTCAGGAAGCATTATTAGATATGATGGGTACATTCAAGATGACACCTATAGAGATAGGAGACCTTGTCCCCATTAAAATTTATTATATTTTATCACAAAAGTGGCAGTATGCATTGATGACTGAAAGATAGATAAGGGAAGGGACATTAGCTAAGGTCATTCCTGGATTAACCAAGAAACAAATAGCCAAATTCATTGAACAATATCAAAGGAAGTTTATTCATAAACAAAGAGTCTATGCAGTATTGAAAAATGATGTTGAAGGTGTAGTACAAAAAAGCACCAAAACTTGGAAGGAAACTTTTGGGCTATTGACCAAGAAAGAAGATAAGAAAGGTGAAGGTACCTCAGAGAAGAAGGAAATGGAAGAAGAAATTGCTACTAATTTCTACTGATCAAACAGAGACTGAGATGGAACTAGAAGAGCAAACAGACAATGTGCAAAATATAGATCTCACATCAAATAGTCCCATTGACACTACACTTGGAGATAACAACAATTTGGATACCAAGGATCAGAATGATCCGGCAGACATAGGTATGCAATCACCTATTCGAACAACTAAGGCCAAGACAGAGAAAGAAGGAGAAAAGGAGGTAACAAATAATAACCCACCTATTTTAGAGCTTTTGCAAACATTCTTAGACAATGGGGATAAGATGGAAGAAATTGCAAACAAGCCTACAGAACAAGAGGCTATAAAATTATTGGTGGATCTACCACACTTTGTATCATCTACTCCTACTGGACCCAAAATTGGGAGTGTACCTGATCAGCAGGTAATCTTGACTTAGTTAAATACTGCACTTGAAATTAATACTGAAAAAAGAAAGGATATTGAAGAACCTGAGCTGAGTATCAATTCACCAGAACTCAAGAAGAAGAAGCTAAACAAGAAGAAGTCACCAAACTTAAATGTCACATTAGATGAATTTATTGTGATTCCTAAATGGATCCAGAGAACTTGTCATATTAGCAGATTCAGACTCTTCAAGACCTATTAAAGAGGAAGAAGAGACAAGAAGAAATGAAGAGGGAGCACAAGAAGAAGCAAGTCCTCCATGATATAAAGGATATTTTTGTTAAAGCATTTGACATGGAAGATGAAAATTAGCCAGCACCAATTCTGGAATAGTTAGTTCACATTGTACAGAAAGTGAATGATGAAAACATTGAGGCCAATGAAAATTTGTTACAATGGTCTGAGAGAAAATTTGAGAACAAAGTCTTGGATAAGATATCAAAAGAGATTGCTACCAAACAGGCTGAACTTTCTTCTCTTATTAACATTCTTGAGGAAGTTGCAAATAATGTTTATTCTTTGTTAAAAATATTATGTGATGTACAATTCTTTACAAAGGATAATCAACATCTTATTGAGAAGTTGCAATTAGTGTCAATAGTGAGCTCATTGAGCATGGATGCTAGTGCTAACTCCATACATTTTGATAGGTTGAAACATGTACAAAGAAGGTTATCCGAGCTTATGGCTGAAGATGGAAGAATGAGGGCCAAATTGATAACAATTTAGACTAACCTGATACCTCATCTGGAGCTTATTCAGAAGGAACTTGCAGCTACACAAGAATTAGTTAAGAGAGATCCCCATCTCTCTATTGCAGATAGTTTGGTCAGTCTAGCTACCGAGCTAGAAATTAAGTTACAAGTTATAAAGTTTGTTAAGGATAGTTGGGATACAAAATTTGCATTGATATTACAACTTCATAAGCCATTTTTGGATAAATATAACTTAACTCCTACAACTATCAGTGACAAAAACAAGGGGGAAATAGATACGGTAAAATAGACAAAGATGTGCAGCAACAGGTATAATATTTTTTTTTGGCATGTGCACTATGTAAATATTTTATGAAGACTAAGGTATACTCTTAGGGGGAGTATGTTGTGTACTTAGGAAAATTTTTTGGATATAAAGAAATGATAAGTGTTTTTGCCGCTAATACCAAATGAGAAGATTGTTAATCTCTAATTTTTGTTGATCATTAGTGTCCCACACTTAGTCATTTATCTAGGCAGGTTAGTCGGCCATCACTGTGACCGAGCTATCCAGTATAGGCTAAGAAGTATTTATTGCTGAGTAGATATTATTTGCTGAGTTACATAGAAGCCGAGTGAAGTTGATCAGTTCATGCAAAGTGCCAGAGTCTTCATATGCCGAGCAAGATAGTTTTGTCATACATGTCAGGAATGGTACAAACTTGAAGGTAAACTATTTTGAGCTGAATTTTTTGGGTATTTAATGTTTTCAAAAAAGTTAATTATGCATTAAATCATTTGATCCAATACATGGCATAGAGCCAATCATAAAATTGGAATGCTAAAGAGACATAAGTATTTGACCTTGATCGTTGATCTAGATCTCATTGCCAGATCTGTAAGGTATATAAGATTGCTTCTCACCCTAATTTCAAAAAGGTGTGTGTTTTCATACAAGAGAAATATGAGAAGGGTCCCATTTTGAGTTAAGAAGCATAGATCAAGCAGAGCAACAGAGCAGTGAGCAGCAGAGTAAAGTTATATCAGATTATTACATCAGAGAATGTATTGAAAAGAGGAGATCCATCATCAGCATCTGAGTGCATATCAAAGGATCAGATCTTGATACATTCTAACAAGTGTATCAGGTGAAATCTCTTAACAAAGTGGTTCTAGCAGACCTTTCTAAATCTCTTAGACGGGTGCTTACTTTATTGTAAGTTTAAATTCTTTGACAAGGTAGATTGTAATGATCTATATCTCTTAACCAATCAAACCTTTAATCAAGTAGATTACAAGTTGTGATCAAAATTTGTATCCCTAATAGGCACACTTTATTGCTACAGTAGTGAATATTTTTGTGGGTGTCATCCCCACCCCATTTTTACCTTATTGGGTTTCTAGGTTACCAAATTATGTGTCTTGAGTTACTTATTTTATGTTATGGATGCTACTAGTTGATAGATGAATTACTTTTATGATATGGTTGTGGATCAGTTTGTTTTAAGTGTTAAAAGTTATAAGATCTGATTCACCCCTCCCCCCTCTCAGTATCTTACTTTCCCATATTGTATTTCCAACACTCTGAGGTAGAGGATGTAACCGTTTGTCTCTTTGTAGAAACACTGCTTCTTGTTAGTGCCCTTGGGAAGATTTTGATCACTCCTAACTGACATAGTCATTTGTCCTTAATCAAACATTATTTTTTTGGTGTCCATGTATCCTAACTGTTAGTCACTTCTTTACAAAGAGACGACACATCTTTGAGGCATTTTTTCAAAGGATATATGAGCCTTATTGTGCTTCATAAATTTTGCATGCATATCTGTGCTTTTGGGGGGAGATTAGATTTGGTTTTTGGGGGAAATTGGTCTTCTATTGATACTCGATGCATGAATATTTATACAAAAACCTCTTCTTCATTGTTAGTTTGGGAAGTATTTAAGATTGGCCAAAGCTTTAGAAAACATCATGTTAACCATTCTTTTCTTTTATAGCATTTTGAATGTTAGGAAAAGGGGAATTCTAAAAATGGAAGCCAGTAAATCAGATTGAGGAATTTCATTTGTGGTGAAGATGGGTATCTCTTGTCATGATGTCATACTAGGATGACTGGATATCAACATGATGATGACCATATCATTTCCATTGGTTTTTTTGTGTGATTTAGAGGAAATGTTGTGGCTTTATTGATGCTATATTTGGACATGTGTTTCTGTGGAGGCATGGCCTTTACCTCTGAAGAGAAGAATCTCTCTTTTTTTAATGTAAGTCTTCTAACCTATGTGTTGCATTGGTGATTTTTAAACTTTCTTTCTTGTGTGCCTTATATTTACATTTTTGTGAATTCTCTCTATGGATTTTGTCTAGTTCGATCCATGCACACATCTTGTAGAGACCCTCATTATGGCATTTTTCAGCTAGTCCATATGCCTTATTTGAGTACCAAATTATTTTTGCCTGCATGTAAGTTAGATCTTCTCCATCTGTGTACATCCCTACTCCAAAGTGCCTATTTTATCACCACAGGGAGAATGTTGGTAAAGGTTTTTGAATCTAGGTTCACACCTACCAATTGCACTTTCTTCAAAATTTCTAAATCCAATTTGTTTTATGTGTTTGGGCAACTGGGATTCTAACTTCTCTCATAGTAGTGTTGGATTATATTTTGGTTAGATACGTCTCATTAGAGGATCTAGCTGGATTTTTATATCTATGATTTTGCTTTTACTTCTTGCCTTATCACCAATATAAATTTGATCAAGTTCCTACACTAGGGTGGGTATTTCATCCTTTTTCATATAGGGTGTAATATTTTGCTTCTTAGCATGTGTTTATGGCTACATGAAAGACTAATGTTGAGATTTTTTCTTCAAAAGTATATGGACAGGTTACATTACCAAGGAAAATTTTGAAGTGGTAATTTTATCCTTACATTTATGGTTTTTTATTGAGGATTTACACCTTGTTAGTTAACAAATTTATCCCCAAAATTAATCAAAGATGATCAAGAAAATAAACCTCTACAACCCTATGGGAAAAATCAATTAATTAACAATTGGGATTCACCTTAATGGTCAAGTCCCTCTGCATACAGGTGTAGCTCCCTCTTCAATAGTTTTCAATTATGCTTTCCATGAATCAATGAAGAAAATTTCATAGATAATACTTTTTACCCTAAAGTATCAAAGGTTCAATCATCAGATTTAAAATGAAATACAAATCAAATAAAAGTTGTTGTACTAAAGAGCTAAGATTCAACTAAAAGATTGACATCCACAACTAATCTAAGATAAAATTACATATACCCTAAATCCACTTCGTAATGTGAATGAAATATGGCAACATATCATGATAACAAATGAAATTCCAACAAAAATTGCATTCATATACTCATATGATCACACAAAATATGTGATATATGTAAACATTGTATTTCAACCAACAGATCAAAATATCCTTCAAATTGTAAAATCTTTTAAGTATCTAGAAAATACTAAGAACTTACTGAAATTAAGATTACAAAATTTGGCCGACCCCTTTTCTCGATCATAATAAGCCATATATACCATGAGAAATAAATTGTTTTTGGAATTTTCTAAAACTAACTCCGCTAAGGAGTGAAAAGTAAAAGATTAGAGCTCAACGAGAAACATTAAGAAATGGAATAAAAAAACTAAATGAGCTTGCATAATTATTCCGTAGGGAATCTTGGTTTATGATGTTGTCATGGCTGATGAAGACTGGGCCTATAATTTCCTCCACTCTAGATGTTCAGTTGAAAACCTAACCACAAGATGATGATTGGGAATGCCAATATGCACAATTCTTTGCTTCCATACTTTACTTTCCCTGTGGACCAGTGTGACTTTATCTTTGTGTGACTTCAAATGATCTTCGCACACAATCAGCATAGATTCCTTTTCAGCAACATATGAGAATTCCTTTGATGTAACCACTTTTATTATTTTAACCACACTAACTCTGTCCTTGAAATCCTGGTTCATTTCTTCCGGCTTCTGTAAAGTTTTTCCATCCTCCTTGAACAATTGCACTTTGATGAATCTAAGATCTTTATTCATTATGCATGTTAAGGTAGTGATTTCTTTCATTAGTTTAGTGGATTCCTCAATACCCTATTTTATAACAGAGTTCCTCCAGGCCAAATGATCTTGTGAAACAAAGAGGATTTTATCATCGAATCCTGCAATTGGCCTCTCAGATAGGAATTTTTTTATACCATATTTCTTGACCTCTGTCATCTGGGCCATCACCGCCATCCACTGATTCTTTTCTTTATCCCATTTGGTCACCTCTGCATTCAGACTATCTTTAGCAGCAGCATCATCTTCATTGGTTTGACTGATATCATATATGTATTTGCTTCCATGATCAATCACTAAATCTAACCAGCAGGAATATGCTTCAACAATTGACTTTTTATGTAGAAGATTCTCCTTCATATGTTGATTATCTGGAGATTTCATATCAAAAGCTAATGTGGTCTATGTTGTTAAGACATGATCTGGATGATGAATAGAGTAAATATACTCAACCATCTGGGTGATTGCTAATTTTATCTCTTGCTTGTCTTTCTCATCCTTCCAAGCTCTTGTTACAATTTTATTTGTGGAGGATTCCAAATTTTTAACATTTGATGCACGAGTAGCCACTTCCAGGTCAACCTTTTCAACATTGAAATCTTCAGTTGTTACCTCATCTGGATTCTTCTCATTCTTAGGAATGGTAATTTCTGCAAACCCGCATCCAGTCTTAGCATCTGTGTCTATCATTGCCTCAGTATTGGGCTTATTAATATTTACTTATTTTCCTAAATATATTCTCACCATGCCATTATCAGACAAATAAATTGGTACAATACTCCTCTTTTTGTTGATAGAGGATTACAGCCAAGCTAGTGTATCTGTTGAATCTTTAGCAGGACGGGTTTGTAAAACATCTAAATCAATAGACAGAGTGTCATTGGTGCCATTTTCTTTACTCATTTATCTACCCCCTTCAACATTATCCAAATCCACCATGTCTAGAACTTGATCTTCCATAGGAGTTTGTTCTTCCTCAATAGATTCCAATTCTATAACTTTGTGGTTAATTGCAACCTTCTTCAGCCTCTTGCTTCGGGAACATGTATTCCTTGTTGTAGTAGGATATTTCACTGTTGAGGAAGCTTTATTTTTTAATTTTACCTCCAAATCAACTATACCTACAATATCAAGTTCAACAGTAAAATTAGGAGAAGAGGTTTCATTTTCGGGAAACAAAGTATCCTGAGTTTGTACATGAGTTTTTGGCTATGAAATCTTTAACTTGCCCAATATTTTCTCCCTTAACCATTTTTTTGTTCTTCTTATCACATTAAATGTCTTGTGTTGAATACTATCCTCCTCTTATCTATTTCAATCTATTTCTGCAAGGGGCTCGTTCTATACTTTGCTTCTATATTCAGAATCTAGTACTTCTTCATCTTTGTGCTCTTTAACTCCTTTAATCCTCATAGGAATTTTCATTCCTACAATTTACCCCAAAGTGAGGTGGGATCATAGTCTCCTACACACCTCAAATTAATCCTTACAATATTCCTAGTAGTCATCCAATTGAGTTATGTGGGTGAAGCCTTCTGTCATTCCCAGGTAAGACCTAGCAAAACCCTAACTGTCAAATTTTGAGAGTGTAATATATGTTTTCAGCTTAAAGCTTTTGACTTCTACTGCTAAATTGAGGGCATCTATAGCGGACTTATAGTAGTAATGTCCTAATTCCATAGGAAAATTAATCCCTAAAGGTTTCTATCCTTTCAATATTTTATCTATAATTTCCAACTTTCTACAAACCTCTATGAGTAACAGATGATCTAGCATATCTGGGAAATCTGAAGGGCTCAACCTTGAATCTTCCTACTCTGATATAGGTAAATCTGGGAAATTTAATAAAGAAACTACCATAGGTCCAAATTATTTGTATGGCTTCATCAGATAGCCTTTTGTGTAATCTCCCATGTAATTCAAAAACCAGACGACCCAAAAATACATCATTCACTCTGTGAAAAATCTCTAAACATCTCTATAGCTGCAATAGGGGATAATAATCATAAATTTTAATTCCTAGCGTCAAGGGTTCATGAGGCAACCCAAGCCATTTTCCAAAGCTGGCTAGAATATAAAACAGGAAAGAAGACATGAAGACACCTCTCATACCAACAAAGTCAGGTAACCCTTCATGTAACTTCTCAGAAATGAGCTCACCCAGGTCCAAGAATTTCTCTCCTTTCATTATCGCTTGTATATAAAAGAACATCCAGCCTTCCCAATGAAAGGTGTGTTGATTTCCCTTAACCCTTCTTAATAGAATAACCAAATCTTTTATCTCAAGGATAAGATGTTCGTGGGTAAGGGGTTTTGGAAGACGGGAGCCACCCCTCTTAGTATCTAGAGACTAGGCCTTTGCAATTACATTTCTATAATATTTCTTCCTCTCTGTGAATAATGCATAAGCTGTACTAATAGTCCATGCTTCATATTCCTCCTTATCTAGAAGTCCCATGGTGGACATTACCATTTCCCTATCAATCCTTACTAAAAATTCACAAGAATTAGTGTGAATGCACTTCTAATTTCCATCATAGTGATTCATACATTCCATAACTAGCTCTGGGCATGGGGTTATAGTTGGAAAAGCGGTGGCTTCAATCAAACCACTTTGTCTGGTTTTCTCTGCTATAGAACCTTTGCAGGGATTTCTCAATCTTCCAAGAATTTCCTCAATAGTCACATTCAGGAGGGTTATGTCTTATAACTCTGAAAGATAACTAACTAGATTAGACAAGGACTTCAACTCAGGAAATGATGGCCTGTTATACTTCATCTTATTTAAAAATTAAAATTTGAGAACAAGAAGATAAGGAATTCGAGAAGAAACTTGAAAACTTGCTATTCTTCAACAGACTGCTTAAGCTAGAAGTTTAGAGTTTGACAACTCACCAGAATTCATGAAAATGTCAGTGCTGTGAATTTAAAATTACCTCGTCCATCTCTCTAACTCTATGATGATGAAAGAAATCAAGACTGAATGAGAAAACAAAATACAACCTTCATTTATAAAGGCAAAAGATATGCCTAGATTCACGGCATGCCTAAAATTTTATTTCATTCACGTGAACTAAATGTCAAAGTGACATTATTCTGACATCTCATTAATTAACTATCATTTCACACCCTTTAAGTTTACAAAATGATGATTAAATCTCATGGAAAAAGGTTCCGTTAATTAAAATTTGAAATGCTCCAGCTTATTCTCTATCTGTACCATCATTACCTTTATTTATTATGAAATATGTTGTGGATCTAAAATAAAAATCTTTAGATTTGAACTTTTGAAATGGAACTTTGAAATTTCAATTGAAAGTTCAAATTGAAAAAGATAGACTTGACCAAAGACGCGATGGCTTCTTAAATGTATAATAAAGACTCATCTTCCTCTTGCACTTGTATAATTTGAACTTTTGAATTTGAACATTGAAATTTCAAATTGAGTAAAACCACCTAAAGGAAAGCTAGCTGGAACGAATCCACGACAACCCTAGACACTCAAACCAGATTTGAACATGGGAATTTGAACTTTTGAAAGTTCAAAACAAAGTTCAAAAATCAAAACTTCATAACAAAGAGGAGAAACAAATAGAAATAACATCAATGAAAGAAAAATAAAACTAGAGTAACATTGGCTCTAAATGGGGACCTAGATCAATGAAAGACAAGGAATGAACTCTAGATTCTCTAGTTTTGCAAAATTGGGCTATGGGGTCAGAAGGCCAAACTTTGAAATAACAAAAATCTCTAATGCTAAGCACAACATAACTTATATACAAGGGAAAAACAAAATCTTCACATTCAATACAATTTTAGCTCTTGCCCATTATAGGGTGTAGATATATAAAAGTGGAGTGATATATGGTATATATGGAGAGATGTGTGTGATTATGGTATTAAGAAGAAGATAATATTCCCTTCCTAGCCCCAAATTTCACAAAGGAAAGATCCACTTTGATGAACCACAAGAAAATGGTTAATACACAAATGCATCAATCAATCGGAAATGAATTGAAGACAAATACTAACCTCAAAATATAGCAGACAAATACTAAAATGAATTGAAGACAAATACTAACCTCAAAATATAGCAGATCTGGAAAAGCCTATTTTTTGGTGTCTGTATTGAGTTTCAGGAAATTCTGCAACCAGATCTAGAACAGAAATGCAGAGATGGACAAAACCCAGAAATATCTTCCTTTTCTGAGTTAGGTCAACCTTGACCTCTTTGCGGGGGTGCAATTGTGCCCCAAAATGTTGACCTAGACTTGCACTACTCCGATGGAAATTTTGTTCATGGATCCTAGAAGTTGGCTAAAAAGGGTATCCAAATTTGCTCTTAGATTCGTTGTCCTATACCTATATCTGCAATAAAAATGGTTTTCTTTGTTGGAGGGAGGGGTTTTCCTTGGTCAAACCCCAGTTTTGTAATTAACCTTAAACTATAATTGAAATTGCATAAATAAACAAAGTAAATAAACGAATTCACCTTGCTTGTATAGAAACCCTTGTTGAGGATTCGAATCCTTGGATCCACAAGTATGTATGCACCAAATGAATGTAGAATGTAGAATTTAGGATGTAGGATGTCTCAAATCAATTGCTTGTAGATCTTCAACACCAATCTTGAATGGATCTTGGAATAGGAAGAGGCTTGCATGGATGTGGATGGAGAAATCTTCAACAAGAGGGCTCCAGAGAGCTTGAATCCTTCAATGGCTACCAATGGATCTCCTTGATGAATTAAGTGCTTGAAGGTACTTGAATGCTTGAATTATTGAGAATAGATGCTTTCTTCAATAGATTATCCTTCATGTGCATGAGTGATCATGCTCTTTCATGTGTATGTCCTAGAGAAAATGAGAGGAGAAAGCTTCCTTATATACAAATATAGGGCACAATCTTCTAGAGAGCCCTACATAGGAGAATTAAATTCCAATCAGACATATGCCCCTAGAAGTGGACCTATATTAAATATAATTTCAAGATTTTTTGCCTTGAAGACCAAAATAGCCAATTCGAAAGCGAGAATTAAATATTTCTGAAGCCCGACATCCAAAAACCATGGAAACATAAAAATCTAAGTTCCTTGACCTCAGGGTCGAGGTCGACTCTGACCTAGGTCAAGGTTGAGGTCAACCTTGACCCAGAAGTTCAACCTTGACCCTGAGGTCAAGGAACTTAGATTTGTAGATTAGGGTGCCATAAATAGGTCAAAGAGAAGTGGAAAAGGGGGCAGAACAGGGGGAAAAGCCAGATCCAAGTCCGGGCCCATTCAAGGTGCTTGAAATGACCCCAAACCACTTACTTAGAGGGCTAAATGAGTCCAAAATGGAAGTGCTCCCATTTTCCAACTATACATTTAGCCCCCACTTTAGTAAGAGTATGGACTCGATGCAAACTCTATGTAAAGGAGATCATAAAGAAAAAGATAGTCTTATCAAAATCAAAAGGGACAAAGGGATCCTCAAGCCCCCAGGGACTTAAGTCTTTATCAATCCTAAGATCATGATAAGAGAGACATCACTAGTCAAAGAGAAAGAGAGAGAGGGTGTGATTACCTTGCCCAATGAGAACCTACGTCCCATTGTGAATCACATAAAGAAAAAGTGCAACTCGAAAGATGGAGTTGAACCACTTAGTGAATGTGGCTACTCACTAGTCAACCGATCAAGGTTTTACTCTAAGGAATATTCTATTCCAAAAGAGAAAATTCAAAACATAGAAAGATCCAGTCTTAAGGACACCTTCCTTCCTTAAGGGATCAAAACATTATAAATTGAAACTGGAGGGATCAAGAGATCCTATAAGGTAAAAATCCATGATTTAAGGATTAGTCTCTAATCCATAAAGGGAGAAATTTTTTAAGTTTGAAAATATTTTGAAAGTGCATGTGTAAAAAAGGTGAGTAGAGCGTATGCCCCCACATTAAAGTCATTCCTAAAAATTTAACAGGAGCAATGGCTTTAACAGAAACATAAACAACTCCACTAATTATGTTTCCACTATGAGATCCCCCAAGCGAAGACAAATCAAGGGAAATACCACATAAAATTATAGAGAACACAAAAGGGATCTACCTACCATGGTGTTAGTATGATCATAAGATAATATGTATATATAGATATGGTATTATTGGGAATGAATTGACATCATTCCCCAAAGAAATTAGAACTAAAATCACAATGGAGGAAAGAAAATGCAAGAGTTACAAAGAAGAGTCTTTTTGGACCACAGCATGGAGACCAAAAAGAATCAATTCTACCATGTCACAAATCCAAGCAAACTACAGAGTGAAAACATTTACAAACAATAGCACAGGTACAAAATAACATGAAAACAATATATAGAAGAATAGAGATACATATAGAAGAATTATACAACAGGTTTAATTCCTTTGTCACCTTGAACCAACAAAGTAACAAGGGTCATATAAAATAATTTAACAAACATTTATAAAATACATTATGGGAGAAGAACAATACAACAATAAAACACCAAAAAGGCTACCACGAAGGACAAGTCAATCAAGCACATCGCCTACTCTCCCCATCTTGGTTTATATCATTTAGGGAAGGTGGGAAACTCGCAAGAGGGACTATATCCAACATAGTAGGAATAATAGCCAATTCTAAACAAGGATCCTCTTGAGAATAATGATGTTCAATAATAGTTGTAATTATCAGTTGTGTGAAAAGCATAAGGTAAATCAGTATCAAGATCAATAGTCTCATATTCATCATTAGAATCAATAGGATCATCAAGAGTATCTTCTTCATCAAGATTAATCAAAATATAATCTAAGATGCGAATAGAATCATCATAATCATTCATCTTAACATCATTATGAACATTAAATTCCTCCAACACATCAGGCATAGGCTGGTCAAAAGAACTAGGTAAAAAATTTCAAAGAATAGAGGCACGGGCCCTAACATGAGCCCGATGCTTCTTACGACATTCATTGGCATATTTTTTATGTTTTGTCTTGTTTGAAATATGTTGAGAACTAGGAGGAAAAACAAGTCATTCCTTCACAGGTTCTATATGAGGATTAGTAGGACTCTCAGTAGGCTGAAAAGTAACACTAGGAGTTTGATTAACAGAACTAGAAGCAATGGACAAAGGAGGTATGGAAGGCGTAGGAAAAATACCATGGTTAAGATCCATCTGAGGCATGCTTAACTCAATAATGTTGTGATGTTTATAGGCTTGATATGAGCGAAAAAGGTTATCAGGTCGAGAAGGACATGAATTAGGTAATGAAGGCCAAAATAAGTCAAGAGTAGCACAATCCCTAGGCCTAGAAGGTTGATGTAAAATATGATTAATATTTTTCACCTCTTCATCATGAATGAACTTAATACAATTATGGATAGGAGAAGCAACGACACGCATGGTAGACAACCAAGGCAAACCAAGCTTAACTTGAAATTGATCAGAAGTAGGGACAACAATGAAGGTAGTGTCCACAACTTTACCACAAATTTTTACATGTAAGGTAATAGAGCCAAATGATGGATAGAGAAAACCATTACAAGTTTGAATCCACTCATCAGATGTATCATAATAATCACATTGTAAGTTCTTCATAAAAAGGTTTTCTTAAGTGATGACATTCACTAAGGAAGTAGGATCAATAAGAAAAGCATGCGTAGGTATATTAGAAATCCTAGCATAAATGTAGAGGGGACCATCAGGAGCCTTAATAGTCTCAGAATCATCAAAGGTGATCGAGAGTTCCCTAGGTCTTTTATCCTTTGGTTGTTTTGAAGGTTTAGATTGAGGTTGCAGTTTAGGTTGAGGTGGAAATTGAAGTTGAGGTTGAGATTGAGGAACTTGAATTGGAGGTTGAGACTTAGGCTAGGGTGGAGAGATAGGTTGAGACAAAACAACATGATCCACATGGTTAACAATATGATTGAGATCATCCATCTTTCAATCATAAACAATTTTGACAGAAGATGGCTGAATAATGGTATTAGTATCATGTGTAGGCAAAGGGTTCGTATAGATTTGGAGGTTTTTATTAGGAGGAGAGATATATTTGTTCCCACTACCATCAAAATTATCAATAGATAAAGCATTAGAATCAATTAAATCTTGAACCTTATGTTGTAGAGAATAACACTTCTCAATATCATGGACATTCTGACGATGGTATTGACAAAAGGCTTTGGGATCAAAGGATTTTTATGTCATTGTAGTAGGAAGAAGAGTTTGAATATGAGGAAAAGTAATCATATTAGCAGTCAATAATTTACTCATAATAGTATTTAAATATTCAGAAAGAGGAGTAAAATTATGATTTAAACGAAAAGTAGTGGATGCAAAAGTGCTATTGTGGGATGCAACAACAACTTGATCAGCAACTGCATTTGCTTGTTTATTGATTTTAACATAGTTGTTAGGCTTCTGAAACTTGTTGGGATTAGGATCAGCATCACTCTTATCAACTGGAACGGGATCCATTGGAGTGTTTCTCTCAAATTGACTCTCTTGTAATTGATAATGATGAAGTGTTGCACAAAGTTGTTGAAAAGAGGTAAATTCAGTAAGCAAAATCTTATCTCTAATATCCTTTTACAAATTTGAAATAAACATATGTTGAATATCAAAATCAGGAATAGGATAAGAAATTTGAGCATACAAATGCTTAAATCTACCAATAAATTTAGTCAATTTCTCTTTAGTATTATTTTTACAATGCATCAAATCAGTTAAGGACACTTGTGGACCAATTTTATTTTGGAATTTTTGAATAAAGGTATTAGCAATTTTTGGAAAAGAATCAATACAATAAGGAGGAAAGAAACAATACCATTGCAAGGACTTATCATGAAAATTTCTAGCAAACAAATTGGCTAAAATCCTATGGTCATGAGCATAGTCACTATAACGAATTTGAAATGTTTTAGCATGAGTGACAGGATCTCCCTTAGCATTGTAATACTAAACTTGGATTGTGTTAAGGATGCAAGTTGTTGTAAAGAGGACACAGTTTGAGCTAGACTAATGATGGTGGAATCATTAGAAGAAATAGGAGGCATAGAAACATTAGGAACACTAGGAAAAGTGTAGGAAGCAGTGGGAATAGAAGACACAACCTGTGGAACACTTGGAACTACAGTTGGAAGAGGATTGGAATAAGTAAAATGAACACTATGGTATGAAGGTGGTGAGGTAAGTAAAGACACCAGTGGAACACTCACAGGAAGACATGAAAGTGGAAGATTTGAAGCTAGAGGATTGTAAAATGTAAGAGATGTAGTCACTAAAGCAGGAGTATAAGTAGGATTGCTAGGTAAAGGAACGGAAGAAGGTTCCACACTAGTGATAGCAGGAGTAAATCCTAAATCTTGAGATTCTTGAGCTAAAGTTTTAACATTTAAATGCACAAGATGAGTAATACCATGCAAGACTAACACCTTGATCACTATCATGAAGGAATTTCTTAAGAGCCTTTATAGCTTGGATAGAATCTTGATTATGGATTTCTTGAATAAGCCAATTTCCCATTTTATCAAGTTTAGTTGAGAGTTTCTAGAATTGTTCACGAGGAACTCTTAAAGCATCATCCTCATCATAAGATGAGTGAGAATATTTATGCTCCATATAAGTATTGGAATCATGAGTGATCAAATTGTCATCCGAGATCCTAGTGAAAGGAGAGGAAGACTCGGGATCAATGGAACCCATAAGTCTGCGACTTCTTCTCACTAGAATATTATAGGTAGGACTAGAGGTAGTAAATATCATCCAGCAATGAAATGTAAATGAACTAAACTAATAAAATGTAAATGCAAGAACATAAAAGAAGGCTAATCTAATATGCATGAAAGATCTAACATGAAATGTAAATCTAACACAAAAAAGAAAGAGTTGTATATTGCGGGTTCACTAAAATGTAGATATATAAAAGTGGAGTGATATATGGTATATATGGAGATATGTGTGTGATGATGGTATTAAGGAGAAGATAAGATTCCCTTCCTAGCCCCAGATTTCACAAAGGAAAGATCTACTTTGATCAACTACAAGAAAATGGTTAATATACATATGCATCAATCAATCGAAAATAAGAAGAAAGAAGAAAGTCTTATAATCCTGAATAATGGATGAAGAGTATGTAATGGAATTGATTGAAACCTTAATTGAAATGAATTGAAGACTAATACTAACCTCAAAATATAACAGATCTGGAAAATCCTATTTTCATGTGTCTGTATTTAGTTTTGGGAAATTCTACTAGCGGATCTGGAACAGAAATGTAGAGACAGAAAAAAATTGAAAAATATTTTTATTTTTCTGAGTCAGGTTGACCTTGACCTCTTTGTGGGGGCACAATCATGCCCTAGAATTCTGATCTTGACCTGCACTAATCTGACATAAATTATGTTCGCAGATCCCAAAAGATGGCCAAAAAGGGTATCCAAATCTGCTCTTAGAATCATTGTCTTGTACCTGTACCTACAAGAAAAATAGTTTTTTTTGTTTGGGGGAGGGGTTTTCCTTGGTCAACCCTCAGTCTTTTAATTAACCTTAAATTATAATTGAAATTTCATAAATAAAAAAATTAAATAAACGAATTCACCTTGCTTGTATAGAAATCCTTGTGGAGGATTCAAATCCTTGGATCCACAAGTATGTATGCACCAAATGAAGTTAGAATGTAGAATGTAGATTTTAGGATGTAGGATGTCTCAAATAAATTGCTTGTGGATCTTCAACACCAATCTTGAATGGATCTTGGAATAGGAAGAGGCTTGCATGGATGTGGATGGAGAAATCTTCAACAAGAGGGCTCCATAGAGCTTGAATCCTTCAATGAATACAAATGGATTTCCTTGAGTAATTGAGTGCTTGAAGGTACTTGAATTCTTGAATTCTTGAGAATAGATGTTTTCTTCAATAGATTATCTTTCATGTGCATGAGTGATCATGTTCTTTCATGTGTATGTCTTAGAGAAAATGAGAGGAGAAAGCTTCCTTATATACAAATCTAGGGCACAATCTTCTAGAGAGGCCTACATAGGAGAATTAAATTCCAATTAGACCTATACCTCTAGAAGTGGACCTATATTAAATATAATTTCAACATTCGTTGCCTCAAAAACTGAAATAGCCGACCCAGAAGTAGGAATTAAGTCTTCTCCCAAAATTCTTCTCCCAAAAACCTGTTATGACCAAATGAGAAGAGAATTCCCCTCAAGAGAATCAACTTCCACCTTTCAAGAAATCCCAAAATAGATACTCCACTAAACCTAGTTAAATCCACTTTCAAAATTGAAATAAACTAATAATTATTAATTAAAAATATCCCTTTAATTGTGCAACTCAACGTTAACTCTTTAAAACAACTTGCATTTTGAATTCAAACTCTAATTTCAATAATTACAATGCACAAGTAATTAATTAAATTATAGATTAAATAGATTAAATATTTAAAGCACAATCTTATCCATGCACTCAAATATTTAATTATTTAATAACACATAAAAACTAATATAACTCTATTTTCAATTAAATATTTAATTAAATCCAAATATTCAATATTTGTACTTTAATTAATTTTCTCAATTAAACATAGATATTCAACTAATTTCAATTAATTAAATACCCTATATTTAATAATGAATTCCAATAATACTCAGTTAAATAAATCACATGATAATTCACACAATATCAATACACTCAACTGAAATCAACAAAATCAAACTCAAACACTCTCAAGGATGGGATCCACAAATTTATGTCAACTAGACAAATTTGGGTAGGGTAGTCAAACTGATACTCATCCAATACTTAGGACAAAATAAAGGTTTAGGGTATGGATTTGGACCTAAATACTATCTCCCCTCTCTTACCATTGTGATATTGTGATTGGGCATGCTCACTCTTTCCAATTCAGGGAAGACGTAGCCCGGTACTTGCAAACCTATCATCACAAAGATGAACATACATGCATATAATATAGCACACAATGGTTGAGACTAGTTTATCGTGTGGATCTCGCCGAAGTGAGTAACTACAAATATGTCCCATACCATACCAAACACATCAAACAGCAATGAAAAACATACAAATGACCCATGCACATATAGATATAGGGTCAGTATTGTTAGAAAACCATAATCCAAATGAAATCCTAACATATACATAAGCATCATGAAATAACCATAAATCACATGTAAACTAGAGATCTAATACACAAGCCATGAATCAATAACATAATTAAAAGCAATACATGAATATCCTCAAAACTATCTAAAATAGCCAACACATACATAAAAATGCCTAAAAGAGTTCATCAACTGAAACAGAAAAGAAAAATAAGGGGTGGGTACTACATCCTCCCCCCCTAAAATTAGGCTTACTCCTGGAAGCCTAAAACAAAGATAGAGATATGAATCTCTCAACACAAAGCATCCTACCAAGTCACAAATGATTCAAATTCTAGGTCCAATAGGACCCTTCCCAGGTCTTTGATTCAATCACTAGCGATCATTCCCCACTGTAGGAATGCAGAAACTAGTTGCTCGTCCTCTATTCATGACCCCAATCATAGGAGCATGATACATAGCTAGAGGATGATCAACCACTACATAAACTCTGTGAGACATACCAACATTCCCAATTGTAGGCTCATACATTGTTGGCCTCTGTCCTGAGAATTGTGGTACATGCTGAGGACAATTGACAACAATATGTCCAAACTGCCGACATGTAAAGCAAGCTCCTCTGCTACCACCTAAACTAACTAAAGGTGCACAAGACTAGTGAAAACTACCCCTACTGACATCCTGATGCACACTCTGCATTGGCCCGAACTATCCGATTGCACTTGCTGCACTGAATATCACAGAAGTTCCTAATCTAAGGAAAACTAAAATTAGGAGGAATGATTCCTCCGTGCTGCTGAGATTGATTACCTTTTGGAAAGGTAGAAGGACCTTTAGAATTCACATCTCTCTAAGAATTATTACCTCTGAAACTAGAAGTAGGTACACTAAGCTGCACTCCCAATTTTCCACCATGTCCCAAAGATAGATTTGCCTCCACAAGAGTAGCTTTAATGACTGCTTCTCTAAGGGTCATAGGCTCAAAAAGTCTAACTTCCCCAATGATGCGTTCATTGATCCCCCTTAAAAAATGCTAAATCATAATGGATGAATCATGACCATAGCCTACATACTGCTTGAGCTCGAAGAATCGATGCTCAAACTCTACCACTGACAAGGTTAACTACCTCGGATTATGGAATTTGTCAGCTCGCTGCTGCCTCCACTGATCTCAAAGGAAGCGCTCTCAGAATTTCTCAAAGAACAACTCCCAAGTCATTGTATCCATGTGAAGCCCTAACTTCTCCTCTTCTATCTTCCACCACACTATTGCAAAATCAGAGAGTTGCATCACCACATACCTAGCTTGAGTATTTCTACTAAAGGGGTGCATGGTGAAACTCCTCTCCAAGGTGATAAGCCATGTCTCAGCCTCTGATCCTGATCCTTTCCCATCAAAAATAGTAGGTCACACTCTTATGAGATCCCTCATATGGTTCGCTACCACCACATTAGGATCAACTGTGATGGTCCTCCATGGAGGGCTCCTAGATCTCACCCTCTCTCTATCTTCTCTATCTTTGAATGATGTGAAACATCCTTCTCCACTCTACCCTACTCAAGAAGATGATTTAAAATCACCTGTAGCATCTGCCTAATCTCTGGCTCTCCATACCCAGACTAACACTCTTTCTTTGCTCCTCTATACTATGCTAATGAGCACTGTCCTGACAGACACTTGTAGAAGGACTGTGATCCCTACCCCTTCCACGGCCACCAACTCAGCCTCTACCATGACCTATAGCAGCTCTAGTTTCAGGCATAACTCTTGAATTAATCAGGGAACCAAACCACAACTCAAAACCCAAATCAAAACCAAATAACATCAAAAAGAAAAAATAATCACAAAGAAATGGTTTTAAATAGATCATATTTTTATGTCTATGTTTGTTTCAAGTTTTAAACCAAAAGACAACTAATGGACATACAAATTTCCAAGAGCTCCCTATGTAGAAACGTTGGCTCTGATACCAAGTGCAATGTCTCACCAGGGAACCCAGGAGAACTAACCTAAACAAGACACTAAGTTAACAGGATAAAAAAAATTTAAATGTTTACAAACAATAATGATAAGAA
The DNA here is from genome assembly GCA_018584345.1 of Thuja plicata. Lineage (NCBI taxonomy): Eukaryota > Viridiplantae > Streptophyta > Pinopsida > Cupressales > Cupressaceae > Thuja > Thuja plicata. Next base: position 269,271 of record MU225223.1, read on the forward strand.
TGCAGAAGTAATGCAATGAAGTACATGACATACACATAAGTACAACTCAAGAAGGATAACATTTCTCAAGGATTCCTTGACGTAGAATTACTTAATCAAAATAATCTATGAATAACAACTATAAAGAACTAACATAATGGATACATCAACTGAATCCAATATACATCTCATAATATAAGACCACATATACATCTAATACCCAGGGTATACATACATGAATTAGCATCCACTCCACAAGTCGCAGGGTATGCACTGATACATAATAATACAATACATCCTTGACTGGATGCTAACCAATATCCACATATGGTACGAGTATATACAACTCATGAAACTGAACAAGTCTCCATAATACTAGGAAGAATTGAAGATGAACCACCAGATCTCAATGGTAATAAGAATCACTACCACCCCACCACATGGAACCAAAGCTCCACTCCCACCATGCTGAGGAGAAAGTAATAGGCCCACTGACACAAGTGTACAACATGAAGGAAACATCAAAGGTATACATGAAATCATACAAAAATGCATAGGAAGACCCTAGAAGTTCTCTAATCCACAATAAGAAAATCTACACAAGACCAAAGGTAACCGACACTCATAGGATAACCTAAGCTGCATATAGGGAAGTGTCATCACATAAGTCTACCCTTGAAGGTAACCCTAGTAGTCCCTCTTGGACCCTGACCTCCAAGTGACTCTATGTGGCTCACTAATCCTTTCGTGAAGACAAGGATCCTAACTCCCATCCTAGCATACAATAACACTCAAGGCATGGGTAGAGACTCAGACATCTTCTTAGTTCATTTTTAAACCCCTTTAATGTTTCATATTTTCACTTATTAAGTAACTTTCCAATGAATTGCCCTAGTAGCCACTTAGAGCCCTAGAGCCATTGCAAGCCACTTCCTCTCTATACACTTAGTTAACCTACCTAGGCTCATAACAAAATCATGAAGGTAATACATAAACCTCAAACTGATTCCTACCCATACAGGATCACATTGGTTCTCAAATAACTATAACCACTAAAAGTATCCTCACAAGATCATAAAATACAATATAACTGACTCAGGTTGGGTATAAGGGATTAAGACCATGATGACATCACAGAAACATGCAATGACAACCACATATGATACCATGAAGAAACTAAAACCCCAAAAACTCTAGTTTTACATCCTGAAGGTTATCTATCCCCAACAGATACCCAAAAATGAAGACATCCTATACAAGGAAAGAATACCTAATTCATTTTGATAAATATTCAAAAACATTAAGGCATGATACACAGATATTCAGAAAGAACAATCACACATAGTGACATATATATATAGCTATAAAAGGTTCCAATGCAAAATTCAGTGATAACACAATGACAACATTGTGATAAACAAATTTATAAAATCTTATTATGCAAATTTTTTTATCATTTTAAATTACTAACAAATTATAATTAAATTTTCCAAGGAAAATGCACAGTAAATCATATCATTTGCAAGTCTCTGGACCACCGGGTCCGATGAAGACGAAGATGCTTATGTGTGAGGAGTTTGAACTTCCTTCCTCCACTTCCCTACAGTGATTAAATCATCCTCCAATTCAATTACTTATGTCTATGCTGCACCCAAATTTGTTGGTCTACTCCTGCGTAGATGAAGTCCGAGGTCATGAGGAATTGTATTTACAAAGAAATACTTGTGATTCTCTGGGGTAGGCCTTTTCCCAGTAGGGATCTGATGTACCAATTTATTATATTTGGCCACATAATCATCCATTAGCTCATGTATCTCTTTTTTCATCTATGTTAACTGAGTCAAATGTGAGTGCTCTTCCTACACACTCTTAAACCTGTTTTAAAAAGTTGTCTTCATATCAGCCCACCCTGTTATGGAGGCTACTAGAAGATGGTTGAACTATCATTTGTATGTCTCTAGACCATAGGGTCTGATGAAGATGAAGATTCTTGTGTGTGAGGAGTTTGAACTTCCTTCCTCCACTTCCCTGCAGTGATTAAATCATCCTCCAATTCAATTGCTTGTGTCTGGGCCGCACCCAAATCTGTCGGTCTACTCCTACGTAGATGAAATCCGAGGTCATGAGGCATTGAATTTACAAAGAAAAACTTATGATTCTTTAGGGTAGGCCTTTTCCCAATAGGGATCTTATGTACCAATTTATTGTATTTGGCCACATAATCACACATTAGCTCATGTATCTCTTTTTTTATCTATGTCAACTGAGCCAAATGTGAGTGCTCTTCCTGCGCACTCTTAAACCTATTTTAAAAATTTGTCTTCATATCAACCCACCCTGTTATGGAGGCTGCTGGAAGATGGTTGAACTATTATGCAGCACCTTCAAACAAATTTTGCACAAATACTCTCACAACTACATCTTCGTGTTGTACTGCTAGGACGCAACTAGCCACATTAAAAGCATTCAAATGTACCTCAACTGAGACCTTCCCATCTCCATTAAATCATGGAAACACATCTTTAGCACCTTTAGGTAAAGAATGATGTGCTGGAAGGTTTAGAGGTCCCAGAGCGGCACCCCAAGGATTAGCATCCATAATGTTTAAAATAGGGGGAAAATTAATATTCAAGGGTCTAGGTATCCCTGAAAGGACTAAAGCATGGAATGATGGTGAGGCTATAGATTTCTTAGCTGGTTTAGGCTTATGTTTGGATGGCTGAGGTAAGGTTAAATCAAGGGTTCTAGTAAGTCATTTAAGGTCTTCTAAATCTTTATCTACTAACCCCTACCTCACCTGAGACCTAGTAAAACGTTTGGAATCCAGAATTTAAGTCTTAAAGCCCTTGGGCTGCTCTATCCACAATTGCAGCTTCCTGAGCTATAGGAATTCCTCTTAACTATTTGCCTATTTCCTCTTCTTCCTAAATTACCATTCTGACTTGTATACTATTGATTGTTGGTTCTTAGTTTCCAGGCTAAAGAGTTGAGATCAACAATAATGTCTTACTGAGTGTCTATAAAATGCAAATTAGACTGCAATACTGGAAGGGTTTCTTCTTGTCCAGGTATCACATCAGCAGGTAACACCATGAATACTCATTTATATATAAAATTGAAAACTGACCCACTTAGTATCAGTTCCCCAGTAAAATCGCCAAAAAATTGTTAGTTAATAGATTTATCACCAAAATTAATCAAAGATGATCAAGAAAATAAACCTCTACAACCCTATGGGAAAAATCAATTAATTAATAGTTGGGATTTTCCTTAATGGTAAAGTCCCTCTACATACAGGTGCAGCTCCCCCTTCAATAGTTTTCAATTATGCTTTCCATGAATCAATGAAGAAAATTTCATAAATAATACTTTTTACCCTAAAGTATCAAAGGTTTAATCATAAGATTTAAAATCAAATAAAAGGTTTTGTAATGAAGAGTTAAGATTCAGAGGAAAAACTCACATCCACAACTAATCTAAGATAAAATTACAGATACACTAAATCCACTTCACAATCTGAATAAAATATGGCAACATATCACGATAACAAATGAAATTCCAATAGAAATTGTATTCATATACTCATATGAACACACCAAAGATGTGATATATATATATATATATATATATATATATATATAGTATTTCAACCAACAAATCAAAATATCCTTCAAATTGTAAAATCTTTTAAGTATCTGGCAAATACTAAGAACTTACTAAAATTAAGATTACAAAATTTGGCTGACCCCTTTTCTCGGTCATAATAAGCCATATATACCATGAGAAATAAATTGTTTTTGGAAGTTTTTAAAATGAAATCCACTAAAGAGTGAAAATTAAAAGATCAGAGTTCAACAGAAAACATTAAGAAATAGAATAAAACAACTAAATGATCAATCTTGCATGATTATTCTGTAGGGAATCTAGGTTTATGATGTTGTCATGCCTGATGAAGATTGGGCCTATAATTTCCTCCACTCCAGATGTTCAGTTGAAAATATAACCACAAGCTAATGATTTGTGTAATGCTCTGCCAGGGAACCCAGGATAACTAACCTAAACAAGACAATAAGTTAACGGGATAATATTTCTTAAAATGTTTACAAACAATAATAATAACAGTGCAGAAGTAATGAAATGAAGTACATGACATACACATAAGTACAACTCAACAAGGATAACATCTCTTAAGGGTTCCTTAACGTAGAATTACTTAAGAAAAATAATCTATGAATAACAACTATAAAGAACTAACATAATGGATACATCAAATGAATCCAATATACATCTCATAATATAAGACTACATATACATCTGATACCCAAGGTATACATACATGAATTAGCATCCACTGCACAAGTCGCAGGGTATGCACTGATACATAATAATAAAACACATCCTTGATAGGATTCCAACCAATATCCACATAGGGTATGAGTATATAACTCGTGAAACTGAACAAGTCTCCATAAGATTAGGAAGAATAAGATGATAGAACTGTTAGGATTAGGATCACTAAGAGGGGGGGTGAATCAGTGATCTATCAATTAATAATTTTTCTTATTATCTGAATCTTTACTTAAATGCTTATGTACTGAACTTGAATATCAATGCAAGTAAGATAAATATACATAACACATAACACCATATATTATTATAGGGAAACCCAATGTAGGTGGAAACCCCGGTGGGAATTAGTACCCACAAATATTTTGTACTAGTGTCTTATGATCCTTGTTAGAAGATCTCTAACCCTGTTAGGAGTTGTCTTTACAATACATGAAGTACAGTGACCTTGTTAAGGGTTGGACCCTATTAGGATTCTTTTACAATAACCCTATTAGGGGTGGTGGAATCACTATCCAAGGACTCACTATCCAAATGGTGAAGGCTACAACCTTCTGGATATTTGATACACACTATATCTGCAAGATGAACTGCTATTGTGACACTACTTGTATGATCAGTTCCTTTTGTGCACTAATGCTTTAACCTCTTCTTAATAACTATAAAAATATTATCTTCACTCTAAAATCTTTTACTTCAATATCTATATCATCAACATATGATAGATATAGCTCTGCTGCTTTTACACTCTGCTCTTCTTTTCTTATCTCTGGCTTCCGCAACTTTTCCCATCACAAATGACCTTCTATAAGTACTTCCTCAAATGAAATGAACATTTTGGCTTTAGGAAACCTCTTAACATCTATCTTGATCACTTACATAACCATGCAACCCTTCATTAAGTTGGCTTAACATTAATTATAACTACTTTACTTAAACCGAACAGACACGTCTTTTCACACAGTCTGCTTCACCAAAATAGCTCTAAATAATTATCCTAGATGAATCAAGTCATGCACTTTTAAACATATATTTTTAGGTCACTAAAAATCACTAATCCAAAGGGGAAGGTCCTAAGGATGAGTTAAACTACCACGCAAAAATAATCTTTGTCAGCTCTTTCCACGATCTCTGTCCTGTTCTTTCATTCACTGGTTGTACCTCTTCAAATGGCTATATCTTCTTCATACTTGCAGATATGATCATGCTCTCTTAGAATTAGAATGTAAAAATACTCATAATATTATCTTCAAAGGAACATATCATTTGGATAATAGATGAACACACGCTAATCAAAACTATAACAGTCTGTTCCTTGCTCTATCCTGTTTTCTATACTTAGCCTATTTCAGATCTTCTGATAATGTGTGTTGACTCCAAAACTTCATATGAATTTTTTTCCATAATGAAAACACTAAATAAAGTCATATACTTCATTATAGTCAACTTTCCAACAATCTCCCCCTTTGTCATTAATGGCAACAAAGGAATATGGTGAAGTTACTATCTAAACTTTTATACAAAAACTCTCTATCTTATATCTCCCTTTTATCATATACCAGACTCCATATTCTTCATAAAATACTCCCCCTTTGACATTAATGATAAAGGTTCTCAAAAAACACTTCTATGTACTTACTCAGCATACATATCAGGATATGCAATCTGCAACTTCTGGATCTCTTTCTCCCAAAATGCAATCAATGAATTAACAATTTGTAGATGGGCGCATAATGCATATTGTAGCTTCTCCATTTTCTCCAAGTTTGTGCTAGGACCTTGATCATATGACATAATCCATATTCTATAAATTACTTTATTACAAACTTATAACCACAGGCGCTTAGCCATTACATTACAAAATCATTCATGCTGACCAAAACTGTAGTCGTCTTCCATGTTCTATTTCCTGTACTGCTTGTTCACTGATCAGTCTGTAACTTTTCTATACTGATGTTTCATACTATGCACATCTGGATATAGCATGTATATACACCATAGATTATATACCTAAGCACACATTCTCTAGTGTGATCTCTAACACATGCGCTGAAGTGTTGATCTCTGTATGTGTATGTCTACCTTTTCTATCTATTTGTCCCTATTACACATTGCTACATATGTTGATATCTGTGGTGGGATCTTCTAATTATTTCTTTATCTTCTCTATCATAGCCTCTACCTCCTAGATCTTATTTGTAATGATGGGTACTTAACTTTCCTGATTCATACATTCAACAATAATCTTTCTTCATTTTGCTGCAAACTCTTTCAAGGATGCTTGACCAATTTTGAGTGAACTAAGATCAAGAGTAAATTTTATAACCAATTCACTGAGTCTCTTCTTCATATACTTCTCTTCTGCAATATCTGATCTATTTTTCATGACTTCTTCAGATTATATACTCCCACTTACTTATTTAATCCCCGTGAGTCTAAGTTTGTTATGGGTGTCAAACTTTGCAACAATGATGATGAATTATCCATCACTTTAGTCTTCTCTTTTTATGCTTCCTTTTCTGGGATATCTTAAATCAATATATCTTCTTGCTGATATAAAGACTCTTAGATTCTTGAGAACTCACAAATATTTCTTCAAAATTGTCTAGATTAATATCCATTGCTTCCATTGATACTTCAACATTATCAATCATGAATGTATCCTCCATGTCCTTGGCCATGGGTGCATAATCCTGTGGACCCGTCATAATAGTTTTATATGCTTCTTCACATGATATTTCAAATTTTATCTTCAATCAATTCTGCTCTTACATGAACGCTCTTTGGATGATCAACATTAAGTATGCGCTTCCAAGGATAACATCACGTTGGCTCCAAAACAAAATCTCCAACGGCTATACTTATATATGTGCTTCCAAGGATAACATCAAGTCGGATCCAAAACAAAATCTCCAATGGCTATACTGATACTCTCACATAGAACACTTCTCAACAAGATTTTGACCTATTCTGCTTCATGAAATTCACGTGCTGAAGCATACTGATAAATCACTTTTGAGATGTTTCAAATATTTTCTTGATATCAATCTCTACTGAAGAATGTAATTGTGACACTTTTCTACTTGACTACAATTTCTCCTTTGATTATCCAACCGCTTACTAGATTGTTAAGTAATTTTTCAACTAATTTCTGAAATGACGTGTCCGTGCTTGGGCTTTGTTTCAAACTTGAATTACTTTTCTTAACAAATAACGATTATCAATCTCCTTTCTTCCTTGATGAGAACAACTGTAGTCCATTAAAAATACAACTACTAGGGCTTCTATGATCTCTAATCGTTTATTTTGACCACAAGTGAGGACTTGGTGATTTCAAAGTAGATTTCCACCATTAATACTTTATGCGTGGACACAAAAAGTAACTGTAACTTCCATTCTTGTTCCTGATAACAATTTAGATCGTGTTCTCTTGCATACTTCATCACAATGTCACCAAACAATTGTAATCCAAGGTGCATACTCGGAGGTGAGTATACTAGCCACACAGGGGTTCAGAGCTAGAATAGCTCCCCCTAAGACCATGAGGGTCAACTAACTAGAAGTAGAAGGTGCATCCACTGAGGATGCATCCACTACCTTGTTTTCTTCCTTGTCCTTCTTTACTTCGACCCATATTTTACTCGCATCTTCTTTAGCTTTCACAAATTGGATTTCTCCTTCCTTATCCCATAATGAATCTTCTAACATTTAGGGCTTTCCTGTCTCTGTGCTCTAGATCTACAATTCTTAGAGATGTGTCTAGATTTTCCACATGAGTGACAAATGATAGGAGGTCTAGCGTTATTATTCATCATGCTACACTTCTTGGATGTATGTCCATTGTAATTACACATCTGACATGTAATGTTCTGAGGGTTTCTAATATTTTGCTGAGGATAACTTCTTTGTTTTTTTCTAATTCTGATTTCTTTGATTATTCTGATTCTTGTTCTTCTGACTTGTTTTACAATTCATAGCTCTATGACCAAATTTATTGCATGAATAACAGTAACCATTGAAGGGTCTTACCTCTTTAAAATTCCTT
>MU225223.1:277830-287963 GCA_018584345.1 Thuja plicata
GCTTGTGTGTAACTTGTCAATATGATTCTTTGCTGCAATCAATTCAGATTCCATCTTATCTTTTTTGTTTCTTAACTCCAAGATTTCCATGTTTGCTTGTCTCAGTTCTTCATCTAACTGCTTGTTTTCTTTGACTTGATCATCATAGGTATCTTGATTGTTACATAGCTTTTCATCTAATTCTTCAATCTGATCCTTTAGAGATGAATTTTCTTCATTCAACCTTTTTACTACTTCTCCCAAATCATTTTAAGAACAATTCCTTAATTATTTTTTCAATTTCTTGATAAGTATTTTCATGCTTTCAACTTTTAGTTTTAGATCTTCATTTTCTTTTTCATATGTGTCAAGTTCTTCAAGGGCTGCTTCAAGATTCTTTTTTTGGTGTTTCATTTCTTCCTTCTCCATGATCTCCTCAAGTGGTTAAACTTCTTTGCTGAGGACCAGAGCTCTAATACCAATTGTTAGGATTAGGATCACTGAGAGGGGGGGTGAATCAGTGATCTATCAATTAATACTTTTTCTTATTATCTGAATCTTTACTTAAATGCTTATGTACTGAACTTGAATATCAATGCAAGTAAGATAAATATACATAACACATAAAACCATATATGATTATGGGGAAACCCAATGTAGGTGAAAACCCCAGTGGGAATTAGTACCCACAAATATTTTGTACTAGTGTATTATGATCCTTGTTAGAAGATCCTTAACCCTGTTAGGAGTTGTCTTTACAATACATGAAGTACAGTGACATTGTTAAGGGTCAGACCCTATTACGAGTCTTTTAAAATAACCCTGTTAGGGGTGGTGGACTCACTGTCAAAATGGTGAAGGCTACAACCTTATGGATATTTGATACACACTGTATCTGCAAGATGAACTGCTGCTGTGACACTGCTTGTCTGATCAGTTCCTTTTGTGGGCTAATTCTTTAACCTCTTGTAAAGCACTATAAAAATATTATATTCACTCTAAAATATTTTACTTCAATATCTATATCATCAACATATGACAGATATATCTCTGCTGCTTTTACACTATGCTCTGCTTTTCTTATCTCTTCCTTCCGCAACTTTTCCCATCACAAATGACCTTCTATAAGTACTTCCTCAAATGACATGAACATGTCAGCTTTAGGAAACCTCTTAAAATCTATCTTGATCACTTACATAACCATGCAACCCTTCATTAAGTTGGCTTAACATTAATTATAACTACTTTACTTAAACCGAACAGACACGTCTTTTCACATAGTCCGCTTCACCAAAATAGCTCTAACTAATTATCCCGAATGATACAAGTCATGTACTTTTAACCATAGATTTTTAGGTCACTAAAAATCGCTAATCCAAAGGCGCAAGTCCTGACCATGAGTGAAAATTTCATGCCAAAACAATCTCTGTCGGCTCTTTCCACGATCTTTGTCCTGTTCTGTCATTCACTGGCTATACCTCTTCAACTGGCTATATCTTCTTCATACTTGTAGATTTGATCATGCTCTCTTAGAATTATCATGTAAACATACTCATAAGCTTATCTTCAAAGGAACATATCATTTGGATAACAGATGAACACATGCTAATCAAAACTATAACAGTCTGTTCCTTGCTCTATCCTATTTTCTGTACTTAGCCAATTTCTGATCTTCTGATAATGTGTGTTGACACCAAAACTTCATATGACTTTGTTTCCATAATGACAACACTAAATAATTTCATATACTTTAGTATAGTCAACTTTCCAACAAGAAATACAACAAGGATCATCCAAGCATGAAGATGAACCATCGGATCTTAATGGTAAAAAGAATCACTACCACCCAACCACGTGGAACCAAAGGTCCACTCCCACCGTGCTGAGGATATAGTAACAGGCCCACTCACATGAGTATAAAACATGAAGGAAACATCAAATGTATACATGACATCATACAAAAATGCATAGGAAGATCCTAGAAGCTCTCTAATCCACAATAAGGAAATCTACACAAGACCAAAGGTAACCGACACTCGTAGGATAACCTAAGCTGTATATAGGGAAGTGTCAACACATAAGTCTACCCTTGAAGGTAACCCTAGTAGTCCCTCTTGGACCCTGGCCTCCAACTGTCTCTATGTGGCTCAGTAATCCTTTCATGAAGACAAGGATCCTAACTCTCATCCTAGCATACAATAACACTCAGGGCATGGGTAGAGACTCAGACATCTTATTAGTTCATTTTAAAGCCCCTTTAATGTTTCATATTTTCACTTATTAAGTAACTTTCCAATGATTTACCCTAGTATCCACTTAGAGCCCTAAACCCATTCCAAGCCACTTCCCCTCTATACACTTAGTTAACCTACCTAGGCTCATAACAAAATCATGAAGGTAATACATAAACCTCAAACTGATTCATGCCCATACAGGATCACATTGGTTCTCAAATAATCATAACCACTGAAAGTATCCTCACAAGATCATAAAATACAACATAACCAACTCAGGTTGGGTATAAGAGATCAAGAGCATGATGACATCACAGAAAACATGCAATGACAACCACATACGATACCATGAAGAAACCAAAACCCCAAAACCTCTGGTTTTACATCCTGGAGGTTATCTATCCCCAACAGATACCCAAAATGAAGACATCCCATACAAGGAAAGAATACCTAATTCATTTTGATAAATATCCAAAAACATTAAGGCATGATACACACATCTTCAGAAAGAACAATCACACATAGAGACATATACATCTATAAAAGGGTTTAATGCAAAATTCAGTGATAACACAGTGACAACATTGTGATAACATTGTGATAAACAAATTTATAACATCTTATTATGCAAATACGTTTATCATTTTAAATTACTAACAAATTATAATTAAATTTTCCAAGGAAAATGCATAGTAAATAATCCCCATAGGTTAATTTATAAAGTCCATCATATATAAATTAATCTATTTAAATAATTACTAAATTTGACTATAATTACAACAATGATGAAGACATAGATGTAACATTGTTAACAGACATTAATGTTAATCATCCAATAATAATACTATTATTATTGGACTTACACCATTTGTAAAAAAAGTCCATTAAAATAATTATCCTGATAGAATAAAATCTCTTTATATATATAAATATTAATGTTTAACTTATATTTAAATATATAAAAAACAACAATCAAATAACATTATAAATAAACCGAGCAATAATTATTAAAACTATTAATAAAACCCCTTTTATTAATAATTACCAATATGATTCAAAAAACAAAATAAAAAAAATTCCATTCAAAATATTTATTGAATATTAATTAAAATAACATTAATCAAAAACTAAATTTTAGATTAATTAAAATCTAAATTAATAAAAAAATTAAATTAAATTAAATATAGTGGGGGGTTACGTGGTCCCCGCCCTATACTCCCTCCTTACCCGCTGGCTCCTTTCCTTTACGAAAGGAGCTGCAAAGGCCTCGGCTGTAGCGCCCTCCTTCGGAGGTGGGGGGTTTGGTGGCCCCCGCCTCCAGCTTCATTAATTTTTTTTTAAATAAATTTTTTTAACAAATTTTGTTACTAACATTTTTCAAATCACCTTTTATTTTTTTATTATTATTTTTAAATATAAATTTTGAAAACGAAAAATTAAGAAAGAACATTTCTTTCTTTGTTTTTTTCCCATTTTGTCCGTTTCTGGATTAAATCTTTTGACTGGTGTAATTTTATTTTTTTCTCTGTATTTTTTCAGAGACCTAGTTTTTTTGGAACAATTTAATTTTCCAAAGGAAATATTTTCTAGGATCAAATATTTTCTTCCCACTATAGTTCCTACTATAGGCTGATTGATTTTTCTGATTTAAGGGTCTTCCATTAGGTATTTTTCCACAAAATTTTAACATCAGAACCCTACTATGCTAAGTTATATTTTTCTCTAAAAATACTAGATCTAGGGTTTCAAGAACACTCAAATTAACAAGAACATCAAATAACTCCTAATAAAGGAAATACAATCAACCAAGCACAAGAAAGACAAATTTTACAAAAAAATTAAAATCAACAAAGGGTTTTTCAAACCCTACCTAAAATTTAACCATGAATTTGACAAAGAAGCCTTTTGAGAAATGGAGAATCCTGAAGCTCTCCGAATTCAAATGTGACTGTAGATCTGGAATCACGAAGCCTCCAAAGAAAGGATCTCCTCAATTCCTCCAAGCCTCCAACCACAACAATTTCACACAATAGCAAGAACACAATAAGCTCACACAAAATTTCTCCTCCAAAATTCTTCTCCCAAAAACCTGTTATGACCAAATGAGAAGAGAATTCCCCTAAAGAGAATCAACTTCCACCTTTCAAGCAATCCCAAAATAGATACTGCACTAAACCTAGTTAACTCCACTTTCAAAATTGAAATAAAATAATAATTATTAATTAGAAATATCCCTTTAATTGTGCAACTCAACTTTTACTCTTTAAAACAACTTGCATTTTGAATTCAAACTCTAATTTCAATAATTACAATGCACAAGTAATTAATTAAATAATATATTAAATAGATTAAATATTTAAAGCACAATCTTATCCATGCACTCAAATATTTAATTATTTAATAAAGCATAAAAGCTAATATAACTCTAATTTCAATTAAATATTTAATTAAATCCAAATATTCAATATTTATACTTTAATTAATTTTCTCAATTAAACATAGATATTCAACTAATTTCAATTAATTAAATACCCTATATTTAATAATTAATTCCAACAATACTCAGTTAAATAAATCACATGATAATTCACACAATATCAATACACTCAACTGAAATCAACAAAATCAAACTCAAACACTCTCAAGGATGGGATCCATGAATTTACGTCAACTAGACAAATTTGGGTAGGGTAATCAAACTAATACTCATCCAATACTTAGGAAAAAAAAAAGGTTTAGGGTATGGATTTGGACCTAAATACTGTCTCCCCTCTCTTACCATCGAGATATTGCGGTAGGGCATGCTCACTCCTGCTAATTCATGGAATACGTAGCCTGGTACCTACAAACCTGTCATCACAAAGATGAACATACATGCATATAATATAGTAGACAATGGTTGAGACTAGTTTATCGTGTGGATCTCGCCAAAGTAAGTAACTACGACTCTGTCCCATACCATACTAAATACATCAAACAGTAATGCAAAACATACAAATTACCCATGCACATATAGATATAGGGTCAGTATTGTTAGAAAACCATAATCCAAATGAAATCCTAACATATACATAAGCATCATGAAATAACCATAAATCATATGTAAATCAGAGATATAATACAAAAGCCATGAATCGATAACATAATGAAATTCAATACATGAATATCCTCAAAACTATCTGAAATAGCCAACACATACATAAAAATGCCTAAAAGAGTTCGTCAATCAAAATAGAAAAGAAAACTAAGGGGTGGGTACTACATCCTCCTCCCCTAAAACTAGGCTTACTCCTGGAATCCTACAACAAAGATAGAGATATGAATCTCTCAACACAAAGCATCCTATCAAGTCACAAAAGACTTAAAGTGTGGGTCCCATAGGACCCTTCCCAGGTCTTTGATTCGATCACTAGTGATCATTCCCCACTGTAGGAATGTAGAAACTAGCTACTAGTCCTCTACTCACAACCCCAATCATAGGATCATGATACACAGATGGAGGATGATCAGATGATGCATACACTCTGTGAGACATACCAACATTCCCAACTGTAGGCTAGGATGTTTTTGGCCTCTGTCCTGAGAACTGTGGTGCACACTGAGGACAATTGACAACAATATGTCCAAACTTCCCACATGTAAACCAAGCTCCTATGCTACCACATCCTCTAACTAAAGGTGCATAAGACTGCTAAATACTACTCCTACTGACATCTTGATACACACTCTGCTTTGGTTGAACTATTCAATTGTGCTTGCTGCACTGAATATCACAGAAGTTCCTAATCTAAGGACAACAAAAATTAGGAGGAATGATTCCTCCCTGTTGCTGAGACTGATTACCTTTTAGAAAGGTAGAAGGACCTTTAGAATTCTCATTTCTCTAAGAATTATTACCTTTGAAACTAGAAGTAGGTACACTAGGCTGCACTCCCAACTGTCCACCATGGCCCAAAGATAGATTTTCCTCCACAAGAGTAGCTTTAATGACTTCTTCTCTAAGAGTCATAGGAACAAGGAATATAACTTCCCCATTGATACGTTCATTGAGCCCCCTAAGAAAATGTTGAATCATAATGGCTGAATCATGACCATAGCCTACATACTGCTTGAGCTCAAAGAATTGATTCTTATACTCTACCACTAACAAGGTTAACTTCCTTAGATTATGGAATTTGTCAACTCGCTCCTGCGTCCACTAATCTCAGTGGAAGCGCTCTCAGAATTTCTCAAGAAACAACTCCGAAGTCATTCTATCCATGTGAAGCCCTAACTTCTCCTCTTCTATCTTCCACCATACTATTGCAAAATCAGAGAGGTTCATCACCGCATACCTAGCTTTAGTATTGATACTAAAGGGACGCATGGTGAAAATCCTCTCCAAGGTGATAAGCCATGTCTCATCCTCCAATCCTGGTCCTTTCCCATCCAAAAGAGTAGGCCGCACTCTTATGAGATCCCTCATATGGTTTTCTACCACTACATTAGGATCAACTATGATGGTCCTCCTTAGAGGGCTCCCAGATTGCACCCTCTCTCTCTCTTCTCTATCTGAGAATGATGTGAAACATCCTTCTCCACTCTACCCTTCTCAAGAAGATGATTCAAAATCACTTGCAACATCTGCCTAATGTCTGGCTCTCTAGACCCAGACTAACGCTCTTCCCTCTGCTCCTCTCTACTATGTTGATGAGCATTGTCCCGACTAACACTCATGGAAGGATTGTGATCCCTACCCTTTCCATGGCCACCAACTCAGCCTCTACCATGACCTCTAATAGAAACATTTTTCAGGCATAATTCTTGAATCAACTCATGAAACTAAACAAGTCTGCATAAGACTAGGAAGAATTGAAGATGAACCGTCAGATCTCAATGGTAATAATAATCACTACCACTCGACCATGTGGAACCAAAGTTCCACTCCCACCGTGTTTAGGAGATAGTAATAGGCCCACTCACATGGGTATAAAACATGAAGGAAACATCAAAGGTATATACATGACATCATACAGAAATGCATAGGAAGATCCTAGAAGTTCTCTAATCCACAATATAGAATTCTACATAGGACTAGAGGTAACCGACACTTGTAGGATAACCAAAGCTGTATATAGGGAAGTGTCATCAGTAAGTCTACCCTTGAAGGTAACCCTAGTAGTCCCTCTTGGATCCTGGCCTGCAAGTGGCTCTATGTGGATCCTAACTCCCATCCTAGCATACAATAACACTCAAAGCATGGGTAGAGACTCAGACATGTTATTAGATCATTTTAAAACCCCTTTAATATTTCATATTTTCACTTATTAAGTAACTTGCCAATGAATTACCCTAGTAGCCACTTAGAGCCATGGACCCATTGCAAGCCACTTCCCTTTTATACACTTAGTTAACCTACCTAGGCTCATAAAAAAATCATGAAGGTAATACATAAACCTCAAACTGATTCATGCCCATACAAGATCACATTGGTGCTCAAATAACCATAACCACTAAAAGTATCCTCACAAGATCATAAAATACAACATAGCCTACTCAAGTTGGGTATAAGGGATCAAGACCATGATGACATCGCAAAAACATGCAATGACAACCACATACAATACCGTGAAGAAACTAAAACCCCAAAACCTCTGGTTTTACATCCTTAAGGTTATATATCCTTAACAGATACCCAAAAATGAATACATCCTATACAAGGAAAGAATACCTAATTCATTTTGATAAATATCCAAAAACATTAAGGCATGATACACACATCTTCAGAAAGAACAATCACACATAGTGACATATATATATAGCTATAAAAGGTTCTAATGCAAAATTCAGTGATAACACAATGACGACAATGTGATAACAATGAGCGGGAGAGGAGGAGAGCATGAGGCTGGAGGGAATTCAAATTCCCCTATGGGCGCAAAACCTGCTGGAGGAGGAGTGCAGTCGAATCTATGAGGTGGTAGCAGGAGCTTCAAGGTAGGAGAAAAGGAAGTGGAAGGGGACAAAGACCCAGACCGTCATCACCCTCGAGAAGGAGGAAAATGGGACCTTTTGAACAATGAAATAAGCAAGAAAGTGTTCTCTGGTAATGTTCAGAAGATATCCGTGCTAGCGAGTCAGGAAAAGGTAAAAGAAGCAGCTGGGGAGGGCTCCACAAAAGAGACAAGGGAGGAATCCCCTCTATCGAGATTCCAAATCTCCGAAGATGTACCAAAGATAATGAAAAGTGATGGTAAGTCTTCTGAAGCAAATGATGGTCAACCTTTAGGTAAAAATAATGCAAATGGAAGTTGGTCCTCTCTTTTTGGTGTGAAAGCCACTAGAAAATCTTCCTTTCCCCTAGTTGACAATACGTCTGACCCTGAGAAAGGTATTTTTAGCATTTCCCTTCCTGATTCTCTGATTGATCATATAGTAGCCCTTATGAAGAATACGCTAATAGGAAAATTTTTGGGTCCAACACCTAACATAGATATAGTTAGGGCTTTTTCTGCAAGGAAATGGAGGTTAAAAGGCCAAGTTGATATTGCAGCCCTTCCAAAAGGTTTTTTTACGTTTGAGTTTTCTAGTTCTGAAGATCTTTCTGCAGTTCTGTGTGGGGGCCCTTGGTTGTTTGGGAAATCGTCTTTATCTCTCCAAAAGTGGGGGACAAATATGGACCTTAATATGGATATGTTTGAATCAGCCCCAGTATGGGTAAGATTCCAGGGACTTCCTCTGGAATACTGGCACGAAGATGTCTTTTCGGGTTTGGCTCACTCATTTGGGGAACTCTTAACCATAGATCCAATGACAGCCGCAAAGACTAGATTAGTCTATGCTAGAATATGTGTTAACATCAATCAAAAGATAGATCTTCCGTAAGTTATCTCTATCAAATCAAAGTTGGGAACCTATAATCAAGTTGTGGAGTATGAAACTGTCCCATTTGCCTGCTTTACCTGCAAAAAATCTGGTCATTGGGCAAAACAATGTCCCCTAAATCAGTCTATTAAAGCTAAAAAGAAAGAACCAAGGGTTGTTTGGAAAGAGAAAAAATCTCCCTCTCTTCCAGACCCATTGATTGTTTTGGAAGAGAAAGAAACAAAAGAAGATCTGAACGCAGTTATCTCAAATCAGTCTAAGGAAGATACCTCTCAGTTATCAGCTGATAAAGACTTACCTCAGATTCTGGAGCAGGAGGATCCAACTAACAAAGAACAAAGGGAAATAGTGGAAGAATCCTTGCCTGGTTCTATTTTTCCTCTTGTTAGGAATAGGGAGAATGAGCTCCAGACCCAAAATGCCTCTATGGAAGATAGGGTTATAAAGGAGCCTCAAGCCTCTATAAGAGTGATACAGAATGAGAAGGGAAGCAACATTGAAAAAAATGAGTAGGAACCAACAGCAATGAGCCTTTTGGTTTCCTCTCCCTTAGTGAAAGAGCAGTCTATGTCTGGTGTAAATGGAATTAGTAGCAAGAGTTGGTCTGAAGTCAGTGAGGAGGACTCTCAAAAAGAAAGTCTTGAGGAATCATCTCCTTTCCCAGAAAAATAGGAGCCCCAATGGGCAGAGGTGAAAAATAATAAGAAGGACAAAAAATCCTCTAAGAAAGGAGGACTGAACCTTAAAACTCAAGAATCAGGGAAGATATCAGAAACAACCCCTCTAGGGGGAGTCCAAACCAGAAGAAAAAAAGCAGATGTTGGTTCTCTCCAGGGAGGAAGAGGAAGGCCTTCACAAAAAGCTATAAGAGAGCTAGAAGCAAAACAGAGTATCGCAGATGGTAAGCAATCTACTATCCCAGAGATTTTCTCCCCAACTCATTAAATGAAGATCATCTCCTGGAATATTAGAGGTCTAAATAGTCCTCATAAACAGGATGTTCTTAGAAACTTGGTAAGAGACTCAAACCCTGATATTATTCTTATCCAGGAAACT
>MU225223.1:328277-340818 GCA_018584345.1 Thuja plicata
TTCTGAAGTTTGTAATTCCACATTTGTGGAGCCAATAAGAAGCCAATTTTCTATTCTTGCAAATTTCTGTTGTTTCTCTTTGTTTCTATCATGTACTTGTGGTATTAAGGGGAGTCCCCTTCATCAATAATATTACTCAAAGTTTGTATAGCTAGTTATAAAATATTGGCTAACTTAACTGTATCCAAATTGAATTTGAATAATTAATAATTTGTCTGATGGGAACCCCACCCAAAATGGTGAACAAAATACTTTGAGTCTTCAAGTCTCATCTTTTCAGTTAGTACACTTCCCAGCTGATTTAGTTGCCAATTCTTTTCATACCAACAATACACATTCTAATGCTTCAAAAGATTTGTTTTTTTCCTCTTAGAGCTAAGTTATAAAAAATGCAAATGTATTCAAAGAAAACTAGGTTTATGAATTGCAGGTAACCATTGATAGCAGGCCGCATTCCAGGTAAAACTAACAATGAGATTAAAAATTACTGGAACACTCATTTGAGAAATAGGCTTATTGCAAGAAAAATCAAGACTGCCCATAAATAGAAAAGCTTTCAGGATGAAAATGGCTCTAAATTTTCTTGAATTTATGGAACAGCCAACACTTTCTTGGGAACCAATGAAATTTATAATGGAAAAGATTACGGTTGTCAAGAGGAACTAGAACCCATTGAGAACTTCAACCAAAAATTTAATTCTTCTAATACTCTGACCATTATTAATGATTTCATAAATCTCCTTAACACTATGGATAATGTCATGTGGACTTACGAGAACCACCAATCTTCTTCAATGGTTATCTAGTATGTCTTCAATAAGAAATTCAATGTTTTTTTTTTTTTTCTTTTTATCAACTACTTGTAACAATTTTTATCTTTTTATCAACTACTTGTCTTCAATAATGGTGATCTGGTCATCTTTACTTGGGATCAAACCAACTGGAAAGTCTTCCTTTCCTAGTTCTAACAACATCTCTGAGCCAAGTAAGGGTTATTTTGGGATTTCCTTACCTGATCCCCTAGTGGACCATACGGTATCCAAAATGGCTCTAACGTTGGTAGGAGAATTTATGGGGATAATACCTAACATTTAGTTGGTCAGAGACTTTACATATCCTAAATGGAAACTTAAGGGGCAAGTGGATATTGCAGCAATGCCAAAAGGGTTTTTCTCTTTTGTCTTCTCAAATATGGAAGATTTATCAAAAGCGCTATGTGAAGGCCCCTAGATGTTCAGAAAATCATCTCTAGCTCTTCAAAAATGGGTTACTAAACTTGATATGAACGTAGATATCTTTGATACAGACCCTATTTGGGTGAGGTTACTAGGTCTCCCAATGTAATACTGGCACGAGGATGTTTTCATAGGTTTGGAAAATTTTGGAGAACTCCTCTCGATAGATTCGATGATAGCTACAAAATCCAAACTGGTATATGCTAGAATCTGTGTGAATATACACCAAAATATAGATCTATCAAAGGTCATCTCAATCAATTCAAAGTTGGGTAAGCATATTCAACCTGTTGAATATGAATCAGCTCCCTTTTCCTGTTTCACTTGCAAAAATGCTGGACACTAGGCTAAATAATGCCCATTAAAAAAAAAAGAGAACGCACCTGAAGGAAATAAGAGGGATCCAAAAAAATTCTGGAAGCAGAAATCTAATCCAAATGATAATCTTATAGTTAGTCTAGAACCTGGCTCTTAGGAGGAAATTATTAAGGGAAAGGTTAATAGTGACCTTGAGGAAGGTGTGAGAATAAAGAACAAAATTATCATGGAAAATAAGCTGGACACAGAGAACAAAGAACTAGCTGAGGTTAGAAATGAGCAAGAGCCTCCAAAGGTGAATGAAACAGAAATAGAAACTAACAAAGCCAAGAATCAAGTTATAGAGAGTAATTCCCCTTTTGGGAATATTCCCTCTAACCCTGAAGAAGGAAAATATGGGGAGCATGAACTCAATGGAAGTATTTCTGAAGAAAGTGATGATGAAACCTCATCTCCTATAGAGGATCTTTGGAATGAAGAAAGAATGGAGAGTTATATGATCTCAGTAGAAAGTCAAGAAGTTCCATGGACAAAGATAAAGAAAAAAAAGAACTCCAATAAAAAATTAGGCAAAAAAGGAAATCAGAACTACAAAAATCTGAATGAATCAACAAAAAAACAAGAGAATCAAAACCAAGGTGGAGTTCAGACAAGAGGAAAATAGAAGGCTAATGTGGGAACCCCTAAAAATAATAGAAGAAGGACATCAATAAAAAAAACATGGGAGCAGGAAGCAAAATGGAACATAGCGGATGGTAGGAAGAGAACCATTCCTGAGATATGCTCTCCAACCCTTTAAATGAAAGTTATATCTTGGAAAATTAGAGGGCTTAATAGCCCCCATAAATAGGATGTCCTTAGGAATCTAGTAAGAGATAATAAACAAAAAATTCTAGTTATTCAAGAAACTAAAATGCCCAAAGATAAAGTTGAAAAAATGCATGTGTTTAAAAATTTTGGTAGTATAGGTGTTGACTCAGATGGAGATTTTGGAGGCATAGTCATATTTTGGAACAAAAATATTGTTGATTGCGCCTTTATTTTTAGTGAGGCGAACATTTTACTGGTTAAGGTTATTTATCTGAAGGATAATTTCTCAAGGAACCTTATCAATATTTATGCTCCCAATACTAGAAAAGGTAGACAAAAGTATATGCAAAGACTGAGAGAAAAAAGTAATCAGTTTCAAGAAGAAAGTTGGATGATCATGGGAGATTTTAATACTCCTCTTAAAAATGAGGAGAAAAAGGGTGGAGTCCCTTCTCAATTAGATAGCATAGCTAATCTAGTGGAGTACATCAATGATGAAGCTTTACTAGATATTGACTTGGAAGGAATTGATTACACCTAGTTGAATCGTTGTACTGGGAATGATTTGATCCAGGTCAAATTGGATAGAGCCCTTTTATCCCAAGACTGGATTTCAAGGTACTCTTGTTCTCTTTCTTCTGAACTTTGTATAGGGTTTGATCACTTTCCTATTTCTCTAAATGCTAAGTAGATCAGTTGTAAAAAGAATATCGCTTTCAGATTTGAAAGAATGTGGCTAGCTCATCCTAAATTAAAAGAAAAGATTGAAGAATGGTGGAACTATACTTTAGATGGGGGAGCTATGTATAGAACTGCTAAGAAGTTGAATACTATAAAAAGGAAACTAAAAATTTGGAATAAGGAATTTTTTGGAGATATTTTTCAAATGAAAGGAAGATTGTAGATCGACATAAAGGAAATCCAAGATAAAATCCAAAATGAAGGTCTCTTAGAGGAAAGAAAAACTATGGAAAATACTCTGATAGTTGATTATCATAATATAATTACTAAGGAGGAATATTTTTGGAGACAAAGATCTAGAACTCTATGGCTCAAGGCTGGGGATAAAAAATACTAGATTTTTTCACATGATGGCTATGAAACATAAAGCCACCAATAGGATTGTGAATCTACTATCTAAAGACAAGACTATTAGGAAGGAGGAAGAAATTAGAATAGAAATGGAAAGATATTTCTCTGAGCTTCTATTGAAGGAAACTAATTTGAATAGATCTAACCAAGAATAAATTCTCTCAGCCATCCTCCTCCTAGTTGATGTTCCAAAAAACAAGCTTCTCCAAGTCATTCCTTCAAATAAGGAGATAAGGAATGCGATGTTTTCTTTTGAAAGGGAGAAATCTCCTAGACCTGACAGGTTCCCCATGTTGTTCTTCCAGATTTTTTGGTATATCCTTGAAAAATATGTGCAGGATGCCATCAAAGAATTCTTTGGCACTAAATGCCTTCTTAGGGAACTCAATGCTACATTTTTGGTCCTCATTCCCAAGAATCCAGAAGCTAACACTGTGGATGCTTTTAGACCTATTAGCTTGTGTATCTCTTTGTACAAGATTATATCAAAAGTGATTACTACCAGACTACTTCAGTTTCTTCCGAATATTATTTCCCCCGAGCAGAGTGGTTTTTTCCCTGGAAGACAAATTCTAGATTCTATAATTGTGGCTCATGAGAATTTCCATTCTCTAGAAATGGCTAAAAAATAAGGGTTTATGATGAAACTGGATCTTTGTAAGGTGTATGATAGAGTTGATTGGCAATTCATTGAAAAGGTTTTGTCTTCTTTTGGTTTTGATAATGGTGTTATTAAAGTTATAATGCAATTGGTTTCAACGGTTTCCTCCTCAGTCATTGTTAATGGGGGGTCTTCCAATTTTTATAGACCTTCTAGAGGCCTGAGACAAGGAGATCCCATTTCTCCTATTCTATTTTCTATTCTTGTAGAATTCTTAGGAAGGTAAATAAATAAAATGGTGGAGAAAGGTGAATTAATGGGTATCTAGCCATCTTCAGTAAGAACCACCTTCTCCCATGAGCAATTTTTGGATGATACTCTCATAATGGGGGAGGCCACCATTAAAGAAGCCAAAAATTTGAAGAAAGCCATTTCTATTTATAGTGTAGCAACTGGTCAACTTGTCAATTGGTCTAAGAGCTCAATCTTTTTTATAAATACTCTGATGGAAAGACAGAAAAAGATGTCTAATATCTTAGCATGCACTATTGAGAAACTTCCCTCCTCTTATTTGGGCTTACCTCTTTGTTCCAAACCCCCAGAAATTTTTTGGCATACTATTATAGATAGATTTAACAACAAGCTTGCTAGATGGAAAGGGGCTCTTCTGAGAAATTCTGGGAAACTTCAATTACTAAAATCTACTCTTCAAAATCTTCCTGTTTATGCTATGAGCCTGTTTAAAATTCCTCACAAAATTTCTTCTGAAATTGAGAAAATCCAAAAAAAATTTCTCTGGTCGGGGGTTGAAGAGAAGAAAAGGCTTAGTCTTGAGGTGTGGGATAAAGTCTGGAAGCCCAAAAAGCTGGGAGGTCTTGGTCTGAGAACAATAAAAAGTGTCAATAAAGCCCTTTTGGCTAAACAACTCTAGAGAATCTATGGAGATTAGAAAGAATGGAATAGTATTATCAGAAATAAATACCTATTCAATTATAATTCCTTGGAGGATTATATTACTAAAGATATTAGTATTAATGGATCTCACATTTGGAATAGTATAAGCTCGACTAAAGATATAATTATCAAAGGGAAGAGATGGAAGTTGGGGGATGGTAAGAGAATTGAGTTCAGGGATGATGACTAGATCCATAAATTGCCTCTTTCTAATAATCAAGAGTGGAAATAGGCCATTGAGAGATGCAAAGCTACTATAGGTACTACAGCTAATGATTGCTGGAAGGAAAAAAATTGGAGGAATCTTGGAGAAATTGATAGCAGATTCATTTCCCTCCAGCATGAGTTGCAGACTTTGTATATAAAAGATAACATCCAGGACTCTATTGTCTGAGACTCTAGACCTAATGGAAATTACATGGGGGCCTCTACTATCAATCTTTTCACTGAAAGAGAGGAGAGACCCCTTTGCTCCTATGTGTGGTACAAAAATATCACTCCTAAAATTAATTTCTTTTATTGGCTTCTAATTCAAAATAAACCGCTAACCCTTGACAACCTTGCTAAAAGGGGTTTCTATATTGTGAATAGATGTGTTCTTTTCTTGAATCAAGTTGAATCTTGTGATCATATTATGCTCCACTATCCCTTTACTTGTAAGGTTTTGGAAATTATCTTTAGGAAGTGGAATTTGTGTTGGTTCTTCCCTCTTCTTTGGTAGGATTTTGTTACTCAATGGATCTATCCCCCTCAGAATATCTTTGCTAAAGATTGTTGGTCCTTAATTCCCCCACACTTATGCGGGGGAATCTGGAAAGAACAAAACATTAGAATATTAAGAGAGGTACAATCCTGCCTTGAAGCTATTGGAAATCAAATATGTCAGGCACTGGAAGAAAATTGTCTTTCCTCAAATTTTGAATCAAAAAAAGGTGTGATGACTAGTGATAGGCAAGTCAGAATTCCTGAACCTAAGTACAAATCTTAGAGAGTTATGGCTACCTGGATTACTCCTCTGGAGGATTGGGTCAAAGATAATTTCAATGGGGCAGTGAAAGGAAACCTAGGTATGGCTACAGGTGGAGGCATTATAAGAGACCGAAATGGTATATGTTTTGGTGTTTTTGCTGCCCCTCTAGGAGTTCAATCAAATCACAGAGCTGAAGCAATGGCTGCCCTTAATGTGATTCTGCTGGAAGAAGAGCTGGAATGTAAGAAGGTTTGGTTGGAGGGTGACTCTCTTAATATTATTAATAACATCAAAGGTATTAGCAAGGCTTCATGGACAATCGAGAAAATTATTGATAAAATTAAGGTTGTGGCTTCAAAATTCACTGATTTCCATGTCACCCATAATTTCCAAGAAACTAACCAAGTGGTGGATGGTCTTGCTAATCTTGGAGTTAAAAATGACATCACTTGCAAGTGGCACGGAGGTGCAAAGATTAATGATGAAATAAACTTATTACTCAATTATGACAGGGTTAATAACAAGGCAGGTAATATTAATAATATTAATCATATTGTTTAATGCGATATGGATTTGGGGTATGATGAATTTGGTGTGCCATGTGAAGTGTCATAAAAATTATGATTTTAAGTCGCTGAATGCTTTTTGGGGTATAAAGAAACGATCTGGCCATTTGAATTTATGTTTACACATTGTGTTGAATTCTATTAAGGAGTTGAAGATTGATAGTGAGTATAAAAAAATGGAGGAGAAAGAAGATATGGGTGGTGACCTAAAAAGAGAAGAACCTATTGTCTACAAATGGAGGAAGCAGAAAGAAGTCTGGAGAAAGCTCAAAAATGGAAAAGTACATAGATACCTCAAATTTCTTCATGGAAATAATGAGGTTGCGAAGGTTTTTGTGGCAGGCTGGGAGAATGGGAAAGTTAACATTATGGGTAAATCCCTTACCCTAACTCTAGACCGTCTTGCTGAAATTACTGGTCTCCCTTTGGAGGGAATGCAGTTTTCCAAAGATAAGAAAAAGTGCAATAAAGCCTACAAAACATTCCCAAAGACAGATGAGGAATGGGCTATGCTTGTCAAAGGTGATTTGGATTATGTTATGTTGTCCAATATCAAGCGCATTTGGGAATTTATCATTAGAGATATCATGGATTATTTCACTCTCGATGACAAGTATTCAAAGGTCTATAACTACCACTTCATGCGTGTAAATGATTTTTGGCATGAGATTAGGGTTTCTTTCCCCTATTATCTGTTAAGTTCACTTAATTAGAGTATAATAGATCATAGATTCCTATCCTCCCCTATTTTGTATGAGGGGTTAATCCTTCTTATTACAGATTATGTTAAAAATCACATTCTTGGCCCGATTCCAAAGAAAATTGATAATGTGAAACGCAAGAATATGGAGATTTCTACAAGAAAGAAAACAAGCAAATCTTCTAATAAAAAAATCCACAAAGGCCATCTTGAAGCAGATATAATGTTGTCAATCTATGATGACATTGAAGGCATGAGAATGGAAGATGAGCAGGAAGTGGAGTCTTCTAAAGATGAGGGTTTTGTTGGGGAGCAGTAACATAGAAGAGCTCAAGATTAATATTCCCATTACTACTGAGCCTAAGGGCGAGAAAGGGGAAATTGAGGAAACCTAGAATATGGACAACACTATCCTGGAAGAAATAACTGAAAAGATTGATAATCTGGTGAATACCTATATTGATGACCAACATAACAATAATGATGATAAGGAGGAGCATAATATCCAAGAGTCTATGGAGAATAGGATGAATATGGACTCTGTGGATATGGAGAAGAATAAAAAAGAAAAGGGTAAGATTGATAATAAGGAGGAAGAAATGGTTGTAGAGCACGAAACCAAAAAGTCCCACAAAGAAAACAATGATGATGACCTTGAGGAGGAGGTCCAAAAGGAGTATAACTGTTGTGAAATCAACTCCACCCCACCTGAGAGTCTGATTGGTGAAGAAGAGGAGAAGAAAGAACAAAACCAGAGGAGCCTGGAAGATGATCCTTGGGATAAAGACTTCAAAGTTAAAAGAGTTGTTAATATCTCTGTCCTCCAAGTGGCAAGAAACAAAGCAATGTATGGGTATAACATTGATAAATGGATGTAGGATGATATAAAGGAGCTCTAGGTCAAATGCAAGGACCTTGAAGATAGAAACTCTCTACTGGAGGAGATTGTGGATAAAGTGCAAAATGATGTGGCTATGTACCAGCAAGAGAAAGATGTTTTAGAAAAGGTAAACAATAACAACTCTACACTGGAAGAAAAGTTAAGCACTATGATTGAAAATAGGATGAAAAATATTACTAAGAAGAAAAACAACAACAATGTGATGTTGAGAAAGTTGACTACAATTATCAAAATGGGAATGCAAAACTCTGTGGATAATCTAAAAGCACTACATACCCTTCTGGAAGGGAATTATCATGATAAGAGCTAAGCAGGAAGAAGATAGAAAATAGGAAGCTCAAACTTTTGGCCCAGGTTCCATAACCATATCAAGCACCAAAAAGAGATCTAGGATGAAAATTAAAGATATCACAAATCTGTGGAGCTCTATCCAGAACATGGAATCACAAATGGAAGAAATCTAGATAATGGAAGAACAGATGGATGTTGTTGAGAAGTGATTAGTATTGTTGGAATGTTTTGGTGGCTGGGAGTTTTTTGTCGCTGCTATTTTGCTATAAGTTTATCATAGTCTATCTTTTTGATTTGTTATGAACTTTGTACTGTAATATAGGGTTAAGCCCTTTTTTGGTTTTCTATCTTCTCTGACAAATTGTTGTTGTGTTGGTCTTTTATGATTATCTTTAATATCTTTGTTAAAGGGTTTCGGGGCCCCTTCAAAACCTGTTTTTACCTTAATCAAAAGCAATTTTTTTTAAATGAGCTCAATAGGAAGAAGGGTGACCCACTAGACATGCATATTATGGTGAATGATAAACCAATGAATCCTTCATGGTTTAGAAGGATTTCAAGCTATGTAACACAAGAAGATGCCTAGTTGCCTCTCTTGACTCTGAAAGAAACCATGATGTTCAATGCAAGATTTAGGCTGCCACCTTCATTATCCAAAGAGGAGAAAGAAACCAAGGTTGAATCTCTTCTAACTAATCTTGGTCTTGTGCATATCTTAAATACACGCTTTTGTGATGAAAATATCATAGCAGTATCAAGGGGTGAGAGGAGGAGGGTTTCTATAGGGGTGGATGTTATACGACCATGTTGTCTTGCTGCTGGATGAACCCACATCTGGTTTGGATAGTGAAACATCTTTAAATGTGGTAGAGATGTTACATGCCATGGCCAAACACTCCCACAATAATGTATTTCAAACAAATAACATGTATTTTTGTTCTAGAATATTTTAGAGAAAAATGTATTTATGTTCTATCATATTGATATTACTTGTTCATTTCCACAATTGCATGTAGGAACAAACATGGAGTGTACTTATACATAGTTCTTTAATACTAAACCTCATGATGTTTCATGTGCACACAATTTATTTGTTTCCTTCTCCCTATTGTACATCATTCACCTCCAATTATAAACAACTTTTGTATGAAATAAATCAAGTGTTTGTTGTGTATTGGATTATTAAGGCTTGAAATTTTGTGTATTATTAGATTATTCTATACTGACTTGTACCAACAGTATTGTTATAATTCATTTCCATAAAAAAAATGGGAAATAAATTTCATTTATGGGTTGTAGGAATATTATAGGCAAGTGAGCGCAATTTCATTTTTGTGTTCTAGGAATACTAGAGGCAAGATCGATAGTACTACAAAGAGGGGGGTAAAAGATAATTTTTGAGACAAATTTTTAATAAATTGTCTTCATTTGAGACAAAAAGAAAGTTGTGTATTGTCTCAAATATGTCTTTAACTGAACGTCTTAATATATTGTTTTAAAAAATTCTCTATAAGATAATATGGAACAAAAGTATTTTTGTCTCAAATATTTCTTAAGCATATCAAAACTTAACATATGACCGGCCCCAAAAACCATCAAGAACTATGCCACTAAGATTATTGTTATTGATTTTGAAGCGTATCAAGCTTTTACAGTCCCTGTCGTAAGATTCCGGCAAGTTTTCAGTGAAAATTTTTTCAAGAGAAAGAAAGTACTGCAAGTTGCCTCCTTTGCAGATGTCCTTTGGCAGCGTGTCATTGAGGAGATTTTGCGAGACATCCATTGTGTTGAATTTGGACAAACTACTAAGATTTGGCAGCAATGGGCCTATCAAACTATTATGATACAGAGACGGGCTTTGCAAGTTTGCTAATTCGCCTATGCTTTTAGGAATTTCACCTGAAAGATTGTTTATGTGCAGCCCAAGCAACACCATTTCCTTCAAATTCCCAACCTCTTCTAGAATGTTGCATGTGAGGTCGTTCTACGATGCATTGAATTCCTGTAGTAATGTGAGGTTGCCTATTTCTAGGGGAATAATTCCAGTGAGGTCATTTTGGAAGAGGAAATATACTATTAATTATTCTCCTACATTATATGAAAATTGTCCTCCATTATTCTAAAACAATAAACTGGCATATTATCTTTCAAAAATATCTTCGAATTTGGTTCAATGTGTATCAATAATCACAATTATATCATATTGTCATACCGATTTTTTTGTTAATTTAAATAATAATAAGTTATGCACATTCATACATACTATTGTACACTAACTATCAAATAAAGTTCAAAATAATCAATGCAATATGATTACCTCATTATTTATTATTTCTTATGGTTGTTAAAATATTTTTTCATACATTTCATCACAATAAGTCAACTCATTTCTTATTTTAAGCATCTTCACTAATTTTGTTCTATTATGTATTACTACAGATTATAGATTTCAAGTTTATTTTCCACAATCATCTAAATTTTTCTTTTTATTATTTCTATATACTAATGTTTGTTTACAAATTTGCATAACGTACAAGCTATGGATGCCTCTGATAAAGAGTCATAAATCATTTTTATGAGCCCAACTGCTTTTGTGGCCCCAAACGAGTTCTACAAAACTAATGTGGACAAATGTGCACAAATAATTGTAGAGTCTTGCACGAATATGATCAAACCTCCTGAGATTGCAACATTGTCCATTTACTATCTTGAGGAATTAAAAATATTGAAGATGGAATATGTTGCAAAAAAATTGCGTGAAACATGTGCAAAATTATATGCATTTTCGTCAATGATGAAAGAAGTGTATCGCGATCATTGTTCGAATAAAGGTCGCAATACTATGCTCATCAGTGAAGAATATGTGATGTAATTAAATCATTACAGAGAATTGTTTTATATATAGTCAGCTCTTCTCTTGGCTATGATACTTCTCCCTTCATTTGAATAGTTGTAATGAGACTTATATTTTCCCTTTCACTCATGTAATTTTGATGAACAACAAGTGAAAAATATATTGTTTTTGATATTGAAGTGATGTGTACTGCTATACTTGGAAGGTTTTCCAACATGTTTAGTTGAACTCTTTATTTTTAATATTAATGTCTTTCAAAAATGTGTGCCATAAAAAGGATTATTTTAATTAAAATGGACATATGGGTTTAGTATGTCAGGCACTCAATTTTATCTCAAACCCATATACAAATTCTAACCATAATCCTAATCGTGATGATAATATTCATTGTAATTATAACCATTATTCCAATAACATTAACATTAATCCTAAACTTCAATTAAACCTACCATAATAAGTGTTATCTAAAATTCTAATTCTAACAATAACTGTAACCCTAACTATATTAAGTACTAACTAAGATCCTAATTATAACCCTAACTGTATTCCTAGCTATATTAAGTACTAACTATGAGTCCAATATGAACCCAAACCATAATGCTACATGTTACACTACCTATGATACTAATCATAATCCTAACCATAAATGTAAACACTAAACCCTAATCTTAATCCTAACCCTAACCATAACCATAACTCTAACTAGAGTCATTAACATAATACTAATTCTAGCTCTAAAATGTATACCCTAACCCCTAACCCTAACCCTACACCCCTTACCATGACCCTAACTATAAACCTAACCCTAACCATTAAGATGATACTAATCATACCCCTCACCCTACACCCTATTCCTAAACCATACATCCTAACCGTAAAAATCACTGTAACCCTAACCCTAACTCTAACCCTAACCCTAACCCATTACCATACATCCTAACTGTAAAAATCATTGTAACCCTAACTATTACCCTAACCCTAATCCTAACCCTAATTTTAGCCCTAACCCTAACCCTAATTATAATGCTAACCCTATCCTTTACTCTAATTATCAGCCTAACCCTAACCCCAACCGTAAAAATCACCCTAACACTAATCCTAACTCTAACCATTAAGATGATACTAATCTTACCCCTCAACCTACACCCTATTTGTAAACCATACATCCTAATCATAGAAATCACCCTAACCCTAACCCTGATGCTAACCCTATCCCTAACCCTAACCCATAATCATACATCCTAGTTGT
>MU225224.1:0-15488 GCA_018584345.1 Thuja plicata
ATAAGAATGCCAGTTGAATTTCATTGCCAGATCATCTGTATTGGCGAAGTTATTAAGGATTTACTGTTGAGATTTTAGGGTGCAAAACCTTTGAGCTCAATTTTCAGGACCTTAGAGGCTTCAGATCGAGGTCGAACCCCCGGCTGACTAATGCTTCACAAGTCAGGCACTGTAGATCACGATCTCCCCTTTCCAGAAAGTGGTTATAATAGCCAATTGGAGCTACGGCTCAAAAGTTATGTCTTCCAGAAGTTGGGCTACCTAATCTCATATTTTGTAAATATTTAAAGCCGACCCTTTTGTAATAAAAGTGAAAAAAATAATTAAATGCTAAGGGTAGTCGACCTTAATGGCTAGATTTCTGGAACCTTCTCGGGCGGTGGAAAATTGCCTATTTAAGGAAGGCCCGTGGTGTTTTCTAGGGCAATTTGGGGTGATTATTTGAGGCTTTGTCCTACTGATTATTGTAAGGGATGCCCATGTGGCTTTTGATATTGTAATTCTGAAGTTTGTAATTCCACATTTGTGGAGCCAATAAGAAGCCAATTTTCTGTTCTTGCAAATTTATGTTGTTTCTCTTTGTTTTTGTTGTGTATTTGTGGTATTAAGGGGAGTCCCCTTCATCATGATTCAAGGATGGAAGTAAGATTAGCATAAATCCTATTGACAGTCTAAGAAGAAGGCTGATTCAAGGATGGTAGCGTAGATGCCAGATACTAAGTGACAACCTATGTATAAAAATACTCTAACAAGGTCGCACTTAACATTGTTTTTGTAACCTTTAACAGGGTTGGATCCTAACAGGGCTCACTTCAGAAGAGTAAAAATTTGGGGTACCGATCCCAGTGGTTTTTTCCCTTAACAGGGTTTCCACGTTAAAATCCATGTGTTATGTGTGTATAGTTTATTACTTTATTGTTTTACATTTCACATATGCATTTCTGGATTGATTGGTATACTCTACATATTTACTAAGCATCGATAAATAATTTTTACTGCTTATCGATAATCATAGAGAATAAAGACAGACAAGGTAAACCGACAGATAGTTAATTATTTCAAAGTATTTCAAGGCATGCATCTTATAGGGACTTAATAATCTAAGGTGTATTGATTGGTGGATTAAAGCTTGAAGGATAAAATTTTGAGGCCACTGATTCACCCCGCCCCTCCCTCTCAGTTATTACTAACAATTGGTATAAGAGCTTGTGTGCTTAGAAGGAAGGTTTCAAGACCTAAGTAAAGATCACAAGATGAACAGACAAGATGTGCCTAAGTTGAACAAAGACAACTTTGCTTCATGGAAAAGTAGGATAAGACTCCACTTATCAGGTATTGGCAATGATATTACTCAATACTTAGATACTAAATATGTGTTGCCAATAGGACCATTGATAGTAGATCAATTGAGAGTGAAGCATGAGCATAACTACATGGTTATAGAGCTTTCTTTCTCACTCTCTAATGTTGAATTTGAAGATGTCAAAGATTGCAAAACTACAAAGACAATGTGGGACAAACTAAAGCTTGTACATGGAGGTGATACAAATGTTCTGAGAGTCAAGGAAAAAAGCCTTAGAGGAAATTTTGATGATCTCAAAATAAAAGAAGGTAAAAACATCACACAGTACAACACAAGAATAAAAGAAGTAGTCAATGCTATACGAGGTGTTGGAGGTACTCTTGAAGAGGAGACAGTGGTAAGTAAAATCTTAAGAACCTTATTGCCTGTATATGCTATTAGAGTATCTTCTATTCAAGAAATGAGAGAAGTAGCAAACAATACAGTTACTCTTGATAGCCTAAATGGTAGACTGATTTTATTTGAGATGAATAACTTTGATAATAGTGTCTTACCAAGTTTAGAGTCTGCCTTTAAGTCTTCTATGAGAATAAGCAAATCTAGTCAGAGACACTCATCAAGGAGAGAGAGTGAAAGTGAAAGTGAAGAAGAAGATCTAGATGAAATAGAAGCACTCATGGTAAGAAGAATGCAAAGAGGAAAAGGTAAATACAAAGGCAAGTTACCACTTGTATGTTTTAATCGTAAAGAAATTGGACACTTTGCTGCAAGATGTCCTAACAGAAGAAAAGATGACAGAAGTGATAACAGATCTTTTGAGAAGAAATTTGACAGGGGTGATAACAAAGATTATAGAGGTTACCGATGATCAGAAAGAAATGATACTCGAGACTACAAGGATAAAGGCAAGAAGGCTAGCTATCTAGCTTCTTGCAAAGATGAAGATACTGACACCGAACTAGATGATGACATCGAGATAGTATTTGTAGCTGTGAGGGATGATTCAGATGAAGATGAAAGGTATGAATAAACTGCACTCATATCTAAGATTAGTAAGAATGATATCTAGATTATAGATAGTGGCTTCACTCACCATATGATCGGTAACAAAGAAAAGGTTAATACTTTTGAATAATATAATGGTGGTATAGTAAGAATGGGAAATGATACACCTTGTCAAATTGAAGGTAAAGGAACAATAATGCTGAATAACCTAATTAAATGTGAAAATGCTTATTGGGTAAAAGGATTGAATTATAATATGTTGAGTGTGTCTCAGCTGAATAATTTAGGTCACAGAGTAGCATTTGAGAACAAGAAGGAAAAGATCTTCAATGAATCAGGAAAACTGATTGGTACCGGTGAACAGACCAAAGGTAACTTATTCTATCTGAATGATACTAATCCCACTTGCTTGATGACTAGAAATGAAGACATATGGTTATGACACAAAATATTGTGTCATGTGAATTTTGACAAAATGATGAAAATAAGCAAGAAAAGAAGTGTAAGAGGCTTATCGATGATGACAAAGCCAGACAACATCATGTGCAAAAATTGTCAAAAAGGTAAAATGACAAAGTCTAGTTTGAAAAGTAAAACCCATACATCTGATGATATTCTACAATTAGTCCATACTGGTTTATGTGGACCCATGAGGACAAAGAGCTATTATGGAGATAGATATTTTATTCTATTTGTTGATGATTACTCTAGAATGATGACAGTCATATTTCTAAAAGAAAAATCCAAAGAATTCAAGATGTTTAAATGGTATAAGGCTATGGTAGAAAAATAAATTGGTAAGGATAAAAAATGTTTGAGATCAGATAGAAGAGGATAATTTATATCGGATGAATTCACTAATTTTGGTAATGAGCATGGTATAAAAAGACAGGTTTCTGCACCAAGAACACCACAATATAATGGGATTGCTAAGAGAACAAACATATCATTAGTTGATTGTGAAAGAACACTGATGATAGAGAAGGACATCACCCAGATCTTCTAGAGGGAAGCTGTTAGCACTTCTGTTTATACACTTAACAGAGTACAATTGAAAAAGGACTCAAAGAAGACTCATTATGAGCTATGGTATGGTAAAACACCCAATGTAAGTTACTTCAAAATATTTGGTAGTCAATGTTATGTCCTAAAAGATGATAGAAATGGAAAGCTTGACGCCAAAAGAGATGAAGGTATTTTTTTGGGGTATTCTACCAAGAGAAAAGCTTTTAAATGTCTAATCAAGGCTTCTAACAAAATAGTTGAAAGTGAAAATGTGAGGATTGATGAATTTGCAGAAAAGAATGAGTTGGAAAGCACAAAAGAACCAGAGGACTACAACAAGTTTGTATATTGTGAAGAACCCATAAATCTACCCGAGAAATAGTTCTTAAATCCAGGACAACAGAATGTTGCAACCAATGGTCAGAATGTTGTTACCAACGGTCAAGATAATGATCAAAATGATGTGCAAGGTAATGAAGATCAAACTGATACACAAAGAGTTGTACCTATACTTGCAAGATATGTAAGAAGGAACCATCTAGAGGACCATATAATAGGAGATAAGAAAGTTGGTACAAGAACAAGAAGTAAGTATTTAAACTCAAATTGCTTAATTTGTGAGTTGAAGCCAAAATCTCACAAGGAACAAAGCAAGACTAGTATGCAAGGGGTATGCACAAGAGGAAGGCATAGACTATGGAAAAACCTTTGCACCCATTGCTAGGCTAGAAGGAGTAAGAATTCTACTTGCTTATGTTGCATACAAAGGATTCAAAGTATATCAAATGGATGTCAAGTCAGCATTCCTAAATGGAATACTTGAAGAAGAGGTATACATTGAGAAACCAGAAGGGTTTGTGGATCCAGACAAGAGGAACATTGAATGTAAACTTCACAAAGCCTTGTATGGATTAAAACAATCTCCCAGAGCCTGGTATGAATGAATTCATTCCTATCTATTAAGTATTGGATTCATGAGGACTAGTGAAAATAGTAATCTTTATTTGAAAGAGGATACTAATGCTAACACTTTGATTGCTGAAATATTTGTTGATGAGATCATATTTGGAGGCAATGATATGCTATGCAAATCATTTTCTGATGAGATGAGAAAAGAGTTTGAAATGTCTATGTTTGGAGAGATCAAGTTCTTTCTTGGTCTACAGATCATTCAACAAAGTGAAGCTATTTTCATTACATAGTCCAAATACATCAAAGAAGTCCTGAAAATATTCAAGATGAAAGATTCCAAACTAGTTGGAACACCAATGGCTACTGGATGCAAATTAACAAAGGAAGACAAGACAACAGAGGTAAATCAGACTCTGTACAGATCAATGATAGGAAAACTCGTCTATGTTCTACACACTAGACCAGATATTACATATGCAGTAGGAATTATTGCTAGATTATCTGCTAACCCCAGGGAATCACATATGACTGCTGTGAAAATAATTCTAAGATATTTGAAGAATACTGAGGAATTTGGCTTATGGTATAGAAGAGAAGGCAAATTTGAACTAAAAGTGTTTACCGACACTGATTGCGTTGGAAATCTTGATGGCCAGAAGAGCACAACTAGAGGAGCATTCTTTATGGGTGAAAGACTTGTCACATGGTTTAGCAAGAAGTAAGGATGCATCTCTCAGTCTACTCCAGAAGAAGAATATGTTGCTACCGCTGCAAACTGGTCAAATATTGCATGTATCAAACAGTTGCTGAAAGGCATGCATATGAAGATCACAGAACCAGTGATTATCTATTGTGATAACACCAGTGCAATAAACATTTCCAATAATCCAGTCATGCATGCAAATACTAAACACATTTCCATCAAGTATCATTATTTAAGAGAACAAGTTCAATAGAAAGAGGTGATACTTGAATATGTGCAATCAAAAGAATAATTAGCTGATATCTTCACTAAGCCACTACCCAAGGATACATTTGAGTACCTGAGAAAGAGACTAGGGGTCAAACCCATGTCTACCATTCAGTAAAGGACTGAAGGCTGTATCAGCTATATATTATTAGAATATCATTCATGAGTGATGCAAGCAAAAGATGAACTTCAAAGCTACATCTATATACAGAAAGGTATATATCAGAACCAAGAACTAGAGCATATTGTTATATTGATGATGGATAAGGAAAATTCAAGGAATATATTATGGATAAAAAAAAAATTGTTTGACAGGAATGTCAAATATTTGTTTGGCATTGTTGTCAAAGGGAGAGAATATATTCATATTATCATCAGAAACTATTCATTATCAGATTACTCCAAACATTGACAGATCATATCCATAGGGAGAGAATTTGTATAAAAGTTGCAAACAAAAGACAACGACGTCAAAGAAGAAGAACAGTCAAAAGAGAGAAATTGACACAAATAGAGGACACAACACATCAGAAGAAGAAACACAGAAAGCTTCAAGAATCAAATCTAAGCTAACACAGAGCTTACCGGCGGTCAGACATTTTTATCAGTTATCAAAACAAACTATTTGGTAATTTGATGAATCTCAACAATTGTATTTCATATTGTATTAGAAATAGTATAGTGTGATAATATAGTATGTTGCCATCAATGCAAAAGGGAGAGATTGATGACATGTAACTGATTGAATATTTGATAATGTTAAGTTGTTCAGATGATGCAAGACATTAAATTAGTTAATGGTTTGTATTGTTATTGATTTCAACTTGATATCATCTGTACGATCATGTACATAATGCCAAAGACTTCAGAGAATCAATGGAACAAGGATTATGCTTTCAAGAATGCATAAAATTCAAGTATTCACTGAGTGACAGACTACATCGATAGAGTGTACACCATCGGTAAAGAAAGAGAAAAAGTCATATTGATAACCGAAAAGCAAAAGACAGTGTTGCCCGACAAAGCTAAAAATAGAGTTGCCTGACGAATGGAGATCCTGAAGCTAACTGAAGTTACACGGATGAAACTAGCAGTTGTCATTGATGATGAACTACAGAATTGACTGACGGAACAGAGAGATCAAAAAATGACAAAATATCTAGTTGGTAGAGCTTAAGGATAGACTTAACTGATTGTTTTATTTTTTTTATTCGACCACAGTTAAGTAATTGATTTAAAGAAGATTTATATAGTTGGCAAGAAGATAACTACGAGATAAATCAAGAGTTAAAGCCGTAAATCAAATTGGCTGGATTGTTTTTTACACCAAGAATCAAGAATCAAGAATCAAGAATTAAGGAATATCATCTCTATATAAGAGACAAACTTAATTCATTTCTGCATGCTATCAAATACACAGAAGGGGAGTGAATAGAAAGAGGATGCCGAAGAGAAACTGGTGAAGGATAAAATTCATACAGTCCTAATCAATCAAGCTAAGGGAGAGCTAAAGAATTCTACAGACACCGAAAAATAGTGAAGCACAACATCACAGAGCAGAAAGGGTGGAGTACAAAGGAATTTAATTGATACATTGACTAGAGAGGTATTGTACATAAATAGATCTGAGAATCTACAATTCAAAGTTGATTTAGAAATAGGTCATTGTGTTTCAGGTTAACCATTGAAGCATCAAGTCTCTTAATAGAGCAGGACTTAACATTCTTCTATAATTGAGGTATATCATAACAGATTACCAAAAAGGTTGATTCATGAAAGTAGCATTGGTCTTACCTAAAGCCTATTGATAGTCTAAGAAGGAGGCTAATTAAAGGATGGTAGTAAGATTAGCATAAAGCCTATTGACAGTCTAAGAAGAAGGTTGATTCAAGAATGGTAGCGTAGATTCCATATACTAAGTGAAAACCTATGTATAAAAATCCTCTAACAAGGTCGCACTTAATAGTGTGTTTGTAACCTTTAACAGGGTTGGCTCCTAACAGGGCTCACTTTAGAAGAGTGAGAAATTGTGGTACCAGTCCTAGTGGTTTTTCCCCTTAACAGGGTTTCCACGTTATAATCCATGTGTTATGTGTGTATGGTTTATTACTTTATTGTTTTACATTTCACATATGCATTTCTGGATTGATTGGTATACTCTGCATAATTACTGAGCATCGGTAAATAAGTTTTACTACTTATCGGTAATCAAGGAGAATAAGGACAGACAAGGTAAACTGACAGACAGTTAATTATTTCAAAGTATTTGAAGGCATGCATCTTATAGGGACTTAATAATCTGAGGTGTATTGATTGGTGGATTAAAGCTTAAAGGATAAAATTTTGAGGCCACTGATTCAGCCCCCCTCTCTCTTAGTTATTACTAACAGAAAATATTTCATTGATTATGATTTTTTGGCTAAATTAAATGCATTGTTGATACAAGTATTTTTCAAAATTTATAAG
Source organism: Thuja plicata (assembly GCA_018584345.1). NCBI lineage: Eukaryota > Viridiplantae > Streptophyta > Pinopsida > Cupressales > Cupressaceae > Thuja > Thuja plicata. The sequence continues at coordinate 7,662 of MU225224.1, forward strand.
CAATACTCTGCTTTAACAAGTTTAAACATAGTTGATAGGAAGATCTTAAAGAGCTAGCATGTTGAACTATTAATGTGTCATTGTTTTACGTGAAAAGTGAAAGACATCATAAAAAAATTCAACCATATTAACATTACAACTATATTTTTAGACTTGTGCTCTTTATGAATTCACTAAAATTGACATGAAACTCTCTAAAAGGAGAAAAAAAAATACCGAGTTAATGGTTTATAGTGTTTTTATTTTTAGAAATTAGTAAATTTTAATAAGTATAACAAATCGAGAAAGATAAAATATATAATCTTGTGGAAAATTTATAGCTAAGTAATGGGTGTGTTATTTTGTCTCCCTCTCCACCTAAAACTGAATTTTTGAATCTCATATAATAGTTGTTACACAACTTTTAAAAAAAAACTAAAATCATAAATTGTACTAATTACAAAAATTACTTACCTTGAAATTTAATCTTGAAAATTGTGTGGGACCATGATGTTAGCCTTTGTCTATGAAATTTTTGGAGGATTCTTATTTCCTCTAATTTTTGGAGTTCAATATCAAAAGGTATATTACCTTTTACATGAATAAAAAAATTATAATGCTACATTTTAATGTATTTATAATTATTTAATATTTTTTCAGTGGTAGAATATTTTAAAATGTAATTAAGTTGCAATAAAAGCCTCTTTCCTTCTATAATTAAATTTAAAATATAAGTTTATTCACAAATAATATTTTTTCTTAGTAATTTTGATAATATTCTTTTTAAAAAAACATAAATTATATTGATCAAATCAAGTAATTGATGAAATATAACGTAACATAATATAACATTAGACTTAAATCCTTATTTCTCATGAATGTCGAGATAAATAGCATTGACTATATTTTAAAAAAAATTATTAAGTAATAAACTTCAACTTTGATAATGAATTCAAACATTTTAATTAATTTTATTTTATTTTAGGTTGAATTATTCCATTTGAATTATATATTTATATCTTAGAAAAACTTTTACAAGAGTCTATATGTTGAAGGCTACGAAAATATTTATAGTCTTAATCATATATTTGCATCTTGATGAACTCCTAAGTAAAATTCTTAATAAAATTATGAATAATTTATTTTTTCTATTACACGTGTTAAGGGTATGTGTAGGATCATGGTATGCCAAAGAGTGGCGATGTGAAAATGAAGTCTTGATTGGTAGACTGATTGAAAAAAAACTATAACATTGAAATGGTATAAGATTTTTTAAATCTGAAACATGTATCACATTCTATGCTTCGACTACTACAAGAAAAATAGATTTTTTTTAAAAAAATTGTTGAATTTTAGACTAAGTTAAGGTGGTCAAACATGAGAGTTTTTATATTCTAGAAAATTTTTAGAAGAAAAATCATAATTAATTATTTACTATGAAACAAAATTACAAAAAAAGATGAGTCACATCCAAACACGAGTCTACTACTTATATCTATAATCTAGTAAAAAAATATTATCATTTTATTATGTTTAAGGTGGTCAGACATACACCTACTTCTTATCTTTTTAAACCTGATTGATAGATTGACTGAAAAATAGCTATAAATTTCAAACATTATAACATTTTTGAAATCTGAAACATGATTCACATTCTATGTTTTTCCTACTACAATTAAAAAATAATAAGTTTTCAATTTGATGAATTTTAGACTAAGTTAAGGTGGTCAAATACAGGATTTTTATATTCTTGAAAAGTTGTAGTAAAAAAAAATAATTAATTGTTTACTTGAAAAAAAATTACAAAAAATATTCTTCACATCCGAACATGAGTCTACTACTTATATCTAGAATCTTGTAAAAATATATTATCATTTAATTGTGTTTAAGGTGGTCAGACATACACCTACTTCTCTTTTTCCTGAAATTTTCACACTATTGCATTGAAATTTGAAATTTCACCATACATAATATTTTTTTAAAAAGAAGGGCTAGTAGCTTAGAAACTAAATTAAATTTAATACAAATTCTCTTTTTACACATTTTTTTTATATAAGATTGATAACTTGTCCAAATTTTTGCGTCAACTTTCAAAACACTGATTTTATAGATTATCATTGCCACTTAAGGCCTAGTTTGGCATACCATGATCCTGCACATACCCTTAATACATTATTCTTCATATATGATAAATTAAAATATATGAAATATTCTTTGTTGACAAGCTAGAAGGTGGTTCATGGGAAGAGCTTAAAGAGTTAGAATGTTGTACCTGTAATGTCTCAACTTTTACATCAAAAGTGAACCTATCATAAACAACTAACATGTTAACCTTCATAATTATGGATACTGAACATGATTGTTATAAATATTTTTTTAATAAAATTGATAGTCACATTAAACCAAAAAAAATTACAATTCAAATAGGTAATTATTTTGATATTTGACAGCTAAGGAGGATATTCAAATGGAAAAAAAGAAAAGAAAATATAAATTCTCTCAAGTTAGATTTATCATTTGTACTCTACTTTAACATCATTTAGTAGTTCAATAGTCAAACAATCAATAATAATTCTACACCTGCCCCGCACCAAATGATAATGAATTGACCGCATTCTTATTAATTGAACTTATTCCTCAATTGTTAAAATAAATAATATTTTTAAAATAAAATCCATAATTATTGTACAATTTCAATACAAATATTATATTCCAAGTCTATTTTTTAAAAGATATTTTACTCTATCTTTAAAAAAGAAAGAATATAAAATTGCATTTTCTTAAGACACTAATTTAATGATAAACAATAAAAAAAATTAGCCTTTGAATTTTATCATTTAATTGATATACATACAAAAAGTTCTTATTCTTTTGGAAGATGAAACAAAAATTTACTAAATGAAAAAGACAACATTATATGATAAATTTTTTATTAAAGAAATAGATAGAACTAGAAACTTGTAGTCAACGTGTCAATTTTTTCACATTTTACGTGGCCTTCATCATAATAATTGACATGTTGACCACATTAACATGGTTGGTATAAGTTATGACTTGTACTCAAGTTTAAAGCTCCTCAAATAATTTAGGTTTGACATAAAACTCTCTAAAAGGGGGAAAAAATGTGAATCCATGGTTCATGATGTTTTTATTTTTAGTAATCATCAAAATTTAAATAATGAATTAAAAAAGAAAAAAAGAAAAAAAGATATAATCATGTAGAAAATTTATAGTTAAACAATAGGTACACAATTTTTGTCTCTCTCAATTGACATTCTAAGTTTCAAATCTTATATAATAGTTCTTCCACTACTCTTTATAAATATTATAACTTAATTTTTTTTCTCATTACAAAAATACATAGGATCACATGTACCTAAAAATTTAGTCTAAAAAATTGTATGAGACCATGATGTTAGCCTTTGTCTAAAAAAAAATAGGTGAATTTTAATATCAAATGATATGTCACCCTCATAGAAACCCAAAACTTATAATATAATATTTGAAAACATTTATTATAAAACCCCAACCCTCAACTATGATATATATCAGAGGATGCAAGGGAGGTATTTCATTCCCTGAGCCGGTTCGATTAGCTGTCCAACTATACCTGGGCCAAGTAATCCTTTGGATCTTATTTTGTAGATTTTTACAACACGACTTCTAAAGTTCTATATTTATTACATCAGCATGATCACACTATTCACTCTCCTCGGGCTAGTCACTCGATTACTTTACAAAATTGCAGTGGGGTATCACTTCTCAATTGGGAAATAACCAACAAAGGTCATCTTAAAGTGATCAAAATCAAGGGTGATAACATGTCATGGAGTGGGATTTGCAGGTTTGAGGGTCATTTTGGGGTATATTCTTGCAATCAAAGTAGGATGTCTCCAATTGATCTCAGATAAAATGGGAGTCTTCAACCTTATAGAAATCATGACCATCATATTTAGGGGTTTAATCACAGACAGGATGAGACACTTATTACACAATGGTGGAAGGAGGTTCAAGACAAAATGTTATATGAGATTGCAGACCAAGTCATATTGGAAGAACCAAGGACATGTGATCATCTAGAAGCACAAGACATACAATGTGAAGTGCAAATGAATAAGGAGCTATCCCCAGACATTGCGAAACAAGATGTAGATGATGTGATACAAACTAAATTGTGTGATCTCTAGAATTGAGTTCTAGGGAGGAAAGAATGAGTAAGATTGAGAGGTAGAAGGTTTCCCTGAAAAAGGAAGATGCATTTTTTTTTATCTCCTAGTGGCGAATACAATGCAAAAATGGGAAAAAAAAATGTCAAGACTGATTCCTCTTTCACTATGCCAAAAGTTATTGGTAGTGGTTGTAGAAAATTGACAAGATTATTAGAAAAAGGACTAGAAGGAAGATCTCTCTCTCTCTCTCTCTCTCTCTCTCTCTCTCTCTCTCTCTCTCTCTCTCTCTCTCTCTCTCTCTCTATTAAAGGGCATCAAAGAGGGAAAGAAATATCTCAAAAGACTATGGGGGATAATTGCCTCCCCATGAATAAGATCATGGGAGAGATCCTTCCCCTTTAACAAAAAATGAGAAGAAAGTAGATAATGAGAACTAGGTGGATGGCCCGTTTGACAACAATAATCAAGATCATGAATTATCTCCTCAACAAAAGGCAATCTTTCAAATCTTTGGCCTTTCGAAAACCTCAACCTTGCAAGTAAACAACAATGGGGATGATCTTCCCTCCTCCTCTTCCACCATGAAAATATTTATAGATTTTGAATTTGGGGACGAGGAGGTGGAGTATGATGACATGTTCACACTTTTAGGGGTGGAGTACCACGAAAACACATAGAGCCCTAATGAGCTTGGTGCCAAAACTAAATCATCAATAGATCATGCTGCTCTTGGTGGCCTGGGCTTCCAAAAAGAGGAACTCAACATACTCTCTCTAGACTATGGAGTTAAAAGGAAACAAGGCAAGTGCCACAAATCATTGGCTACTCTTAGGGCAGAAGATGGGAAAGATTTAGATCAAACAAAAATAACTTCTTTCTTGAAAGTTGGGAAGAGGAAGAGCCTTCCCAAGTCGCAATGAGAGTCATAACTTGGAATTTTAGGGGCCTAAGGACCCCTAACAAACAATGTTTGGTTAAATGGTTTTTATCTACACTTAAGGGTAACATTGTATTGTTACAGGATACCAAAATGGACACTGAATAAATGGAGTATTTCGCGATTGAGTTGGGTGGTTGGAAGGTGGCATTAGTGGAGGCTATTGGTTCCTCAGGTGGTTTAGCAGTAATCTGGAATCTCATAAAGATATTATTTTTAGGAGTAATAAGATTCTCCAACTGGTTGGGGGGTACTATGGACAACCTATACTCAAAACTAAACATTATCTTAATCAATGTATATGGTCTGATCCAAGCCAAGAAAAATAAGAGGTATGGGAGGAGATCAAAAACTTCTTTTCAGATAGGCCAGATAAAAATTTCATCTTTGGAGGGGACTTCAATGCCATATTGCATAAATCAAAAAAATGGGTGGTGGGGAATGAAAGAGAAAGCCAACACCAAGTTCAATTCAAAAGATGGGTGTCGAAGGAGAATTTAATGGAAATACAAAAAGAGAATTGATCTTTTACATGGAGAAATAGAACAGAAGGTTTTAATAATATAGCAGAAAAGTTAGATAGATTCTTCTTCAAGGGTGAGTTGTCTAACATTCAGTATAATCTCAAGGCTTCAATTTCTCCATCCTCTGGGTCAGATCACTATCCTATTCATTTTGATATCCTAGGTGAAGACAAACCCATATCATGCCCTTTCAAATTTGAAAAGAAGTGGTTGAAGGATAAAGATTTTCGTCCATTAATAGAGAGATGGTGGAAAAGTTTGCGGGTTAAGAGATCTAAATTGTTTTTTTTTGTATCAAAGTTGAAATACATCAAGAACAATATGTTGGAATGGAATAAGAACCATTCTAGAATATCTTCCTCTCAAAAGCTAAGATCAAACAAAATATTAAAGAATTAAATGAAGTGATCATCCAACAAGGTATGGATCTCAATCTTCTCAATAAGGAGGAGTTACTGACATATTTTGAGGATATTCTGGCCGAAGAAGACACATTCTGGAGGAAAAATTCTAGGGAAATATGGCTACATGAAGGAGATAAAATACAAAGTATTTTCACAATAGTACAAAATAGAGAAGAAGTGTGAACATAATACATAGAATCTCTATGGAAGATGGTGGTGTTATAGAGGAGAAAAAGGAAATTCAAAGAGAAAAAGTGGATTATTTCACAAAGGTGTTAAACAAATTTGAAGGATCTGAATTTCGCTCTCAAAATGAGATGTTACAAGACATACCTCAACTGCTTTCTCAGGATTATAATCATATGTTCTCGGATAAATTAATAGAGGATGAAATCCATAAATATTTGAACCAAATGGGACCTGATAAATCTCTTGGTCCAGATAGTTTCCCACCTAGTTTATTTTAGCACTGTTGGTCGATTGTGGGATTAGAATTGACAGATGCACTGGAGGCAGCTAGATCTTGTGGCAGATTTCTAAGGGAGATCAACAATACTTTCTTAGATCTTATTCCTAAGAAATAAATTGTGACATGATTGGATGAGTTGAGACCAATATTTCTTTGCAACACCATATACAAGTTGCTTTCCAAAACATTGGCCAACAAGTTAAAGAGGGTGTTAGGGAAAATCATTGGAGAAGAACAAACAGGTTTTGTCCTAGGTGGATCTATATTCATGATGGAGTTATTATAGATGAAGAAGAAATACATTCCATTCAAATCAATAAGCATCCCAACATGCTCATAAAGCTAGACATCAATAAAATACATGATAAAGTGGATTGGAGGTTTCTATAAAAATGTGTGGAAATATTTATATTTTCTAGTGCGTGGATTAATTTGATTTATTTTTCATAATCATAGCTGAAGCTCTTTGGTGGAGGATTGGGAGACTCCAAAAATCTATGTATCCTTAAGGGGGTGGAAATCACTTCTTCAGTTTGACCAGTCACTCACCAACAGTTTGCAGATGACACCCTTCTATTTGGAAAGGGAACTAAAGTGGAAGCCTTGCTATTGAAAAAGGTTCTACAATGCTATGTTGATGCTTTAGGAAAACTAGTAAACAAAGAGAAATCTCAGACCTTCTTCTTTTTCATTAAGAAAAAGACTCAAATACAAATTTTGAATTCTATGGGATTCAAGGAAGGCAGCCTCCCCTGCACCTACTTGGGAGTTCTAGTTGAAAAATCTCTGAGATCCTCCTCAGTTTGGAAACTGATTGGGGAAAAATTAGACAGGAAAAAGGAGTCCAAGAAATCAAAATGGCTCTCTTGGGTAGGTAGAATATTAATGTTGGAAATATTCAGGACTAACAGAGTTACTGAGAGGGGAGGGGTGAATCAGTAACACTTAGAACTTTAAAACATTTCTGCACATTTATATTCTTTAACCATTCATTCATTTAATCTACTGCAACCATGAAAATGTAATCATTCATAACACATAACACAAAGATTGGTAACCCAGAAACCTTCCAAATAGAAAGTAAAACTGGGGTGGGGATGGTACCCACAAAACTTTGGTACTGCAGTATAAAGTTGGTCGGTTAAGGCTTACAATGATCACTTCTGATGATCTGCCCTGTTAGAAGCAATTTGGACTGTTAGGTCCACCTTGTTAGAAGATTTACAAACATACAATGAAGTATGCACTCGGTTAAGAGATTTACAAAAGACTATTAAGTCTACCCGGTAAAAGGATTTACAAAACTGATTCAACTGTTAGGATGAAACAGTAGATCTTGACTTAC
>MU225224.1:34955-95335 GCA_018584345.1 Thuja plicata
CACCCGTGACACAATCATGCTTTTGAAAGCTGGCGAACAAATACATCCTCTCCATGCACAATTTCTTGCCACCTCTTCGACTAAATGATTATTACCACCTGTAATGTTTCTTCCTTTTTCCTTTTATATGGACAAGGGAGCATATGCCTTTTGCACAACATTGACAGTGTTCATTCAAATTCAGTAAAGAAAATGAAGTTTTCATAGCCATCTACTGTTTGCCATGTATTCTTCAATACCAAACCGTGCATCTTTCCATAACTTTGCCATTTGTTCTTTTGAAGAACTCATGAGTTTTTTTCTTTCCTTTTCTTAGTCTGCTCTGAATTTAGATGACTTTTGAGTAGTATCACTTGTACGAATAAAGTTCAACTTGTCTTGGCTAGAATCTAAAGATGAATACTTTAGAATATCCTGCAGATTAATTGCAGTTATCACGTTATAAAAGATTAAGCATCTCCTATTGTTTCTTATAAAGCTAGTGCAATCGACAAGCTATTCTTATCCATCCTGTGTTTTAGAGGCATCATCAGAAGGAAAGCTGATCTTTTCCAAGCTGTTCTTATTGCAGAGATGAAGCAAGTTTTGGTTTTCTTTTATCTCTGGTGTATATGTACTGTGGCAGTTAGGTCCATGGAGTTCCATATGAAAGGTAGTTCCTCTTCAACCCTCATCAGAATTTTGTGCATTTTGTGCATGGTTTGTTTTTATTTTAACTTGTGAAATCTGTAGGAATGCAACTAACAACCTCCAAATCCAACATTTTTTTTATTAGAGGGAAAAAAATTAGATATAAAGAGATATTACATTTCTACAGTTTATAATTTATAATCTGTGTTTTACTTCTAATCTATGTTTTGCTTCTGAATTCTATTGTATAAGATTTATTTTTATTGATCTTTCAGATCACACTTTATGATCTAGCATCATGATCATTAAATTTTATGATCTAGCATTATGATCATTATATTTTATGTTTATTTATAGAGTGTGTTTTACAATAAACTACTGTAAGAATCCAAACTACTGTAGTATGGATTCTTATGATGTTGTAATATAGTTCTTTCAAGATGAAATTCCTTATTTGTGATCTCGCCAACTGAATTGATTAGTTATATACAAACAACAAAATTGATGGATAGACTATTTTTTAAAAAAAGGCTTAGAAAGTTTAAGGCACCTACACTGGTTTTTCTTTTTTTCTTTTTTTGGAACATCCAATGTTTCAGTTAACAAATAGCATGTCGGTTGTTTACTTTATGGACAGATGTGTTACATTATGTTTTTGATTAAAGGATAAATAGATTTTATCTTACTTTTCAAACCCATTCACAATAAAATATCAATAAAAAACAACTGATTTATAACAAGTGGTAATCAGGAATGTATTATTAAAGTTATGTAATTTCTATAGTTTATGAAGATATAAAATAGATTTCTGAAATATACTGTGTACACAAGTTTTTCATCAATATTTCAGATCATATTGCATTAAGATAAAAGTAAAGAGAGAATATGAAATTCTAAAACATTGATGAAAAAAAAATATTGTTATTAACAAATTTAATACATTAATGAAATTGATATGTTGATATTTTGCATTTTGCATTTACAAGGTGAATCTGAATGGTTGTGACTGCAGATATCTCTGCTCCCTACACTCAACTTGGTTCACAAAACGAGCATGCTAATGCTATGGTAACAATAACAGTTGGTTCACAAAACGAGCATGCTAATGCTATGGTAACAATAACAGATCAGGTTACTGCTAGGAATTCCTGATAGCATATTAAAACTTGATTTCTATGCTTCACATTGACATATTCATGTTTTGTTGTTTCTTCTGGTTTGTTTCCAGGGCGAAGACAGAAAAAGTATGGAAGCAGATGATGCAAAAAATTGGGTTTATCAATCTGATTATCATAAGCCAGGAACCCATCCGATATCTCCATCTCCATGTTGTTAATATATATTTCTAGGCACAATCACAAAGTGTACTGTCTACAGGACATCCCAAATAATATTGTAAGTCATAATCTTTGGTCAAACGGGACTTGTTTTCAAGCCCTTTACTCAAGAATCATCCACGTTAGTCTCAATTGTATTGTAATTTTTCAGGTAAGTATTTTAAGTGTATCATATACATCGTTTGTATAAAGGGTGTTTTTAAGTAACGATGCTTATGTCCATAAGGGACTGAAGTATAAGATTTACTAAAAGAGTGCATCTACTTTGTGTCTGTTGGGTTTGGGTGTTTTGATATATAATTTTATTAATGAATGGTGCAGTTTTGTGTGAAAATTAATGAATGGTGCAGTTTTGTGTGAAATTGAATTCATTTTTATCTATCTTTATTTATTATACACATATTTCAAGGTATTTATCTTGAATATGCATTAATTATGTTCACTTATAGCTAATTTATAGCTAATTTACTACGTCTGTATCAAGTTTTTGGTGTTCTTATTGTATCAGAGTGTCTTAATACATAAATTTATTAATTAATGGTTAATTTTGTGTGAAATTAGATTCGTTTATCTAATTTTTTTTTATCTATCTTTACATATAATAATCATATACATTTATTCACACCTTATCTACATAGGTACACACTCCAAGGTACTAATCTAGAACATGCAATAATTATTCCCATTCAAAGATAATTTATTACCTCAATTACCCATCATAATGTAGTCATTTTCATGTCTCAAATCATGCTTGTATATGTGACATCAACTTTGTGCTCATGAACTCAGTACTTAAACTGTTAAAATTCTTTAGCTCATTCTACTAGTTGTTGTCGGCAACGTTTATGTAGCAGTACTATGACCACGTTTAAATTAATAAATTAAAAGTTAGAAAAAATAAAATAAAATATTCTAATTTTTAATTGATAAATAAATGTAGTCAACGGTGCATTGTTTGTTACACACACAATTTGCTTGTTGCGAGCCAACCAAACACATATTTACATGATTTAGTTTGTCTAAAAATAAATATTCTTTCTAATGACATATTTCAACATTGATTAAATTTGACAACACGACCATACTAGCAACATCGTAAATAATTAAATAAATCATTTACTTAGTTAAATAAATCATTTTCATAGAAACAATGTTTATGTCCATAGGGGACTAAATTATAAGATTTACTAAAAGAGTGTATCTACTTTGTGTTTGTTGGGTTGCAGTGTTTTAATATATAATTTTACTAATAAATGGTGTAGTTTTATCTATTTATATATATATAATGTACATATTTAAAGGTATTCATCTTGAATATGCATTAATTATGTTCACTTGTAGCTAATTTATTATGTCTGTTACCCATCATAATATCGTAATTTACATGTCTCATGTCAACCTTGTATATGTAACATCAACTTTGTGGTCACAAATTCAGTATTTAAAATTTTAAAATTTAAATTCAAATTTATTCTGATTACAACAATATTTATGTCTATAGAAAACTGAATTATATTATTTACAAAGAGTCGATTTGTTGTGTGCTTATTTGATCAGAGTGTCTTAATACAAAAATTTATCAATAAATGGTTAATTTTGTGTGAAATTAGATTTGTTTATCTAATTTTTATCTATCTTTACATATAATAATGATGTACATTTATTCACACCTTATCTACATATGCACACACTCCAAGATATTAATCTAGAACATGCATTAATTATGCCCATTCAAAGCTAATTTATTGTCATAATTACCCATCATAATGAGTCATTTTCATGTCTCAAGTCAAGCTTGTATAAGTTGATGGGAATTAATCTAGAACATGCATTAATTATGCCCATTCAAAGCTAATTTATTACCTCAATTACCCATCATAATGTAGTCACTTTCATGTCTCAAATCATTCTTGTATATGTGACATCAACTTTGTGCTCATGGACTCAGTACTTAAACTATTAAAATTCTTTAGCTCATTCTACTAGTTGTTGTCAGCAACGTTTATGTAGTAGTACTATGACCACATTTAAATTAATAAATTAAAAGTTAGAAAAAATAAAATAAAATCTTTTAATTTTTAATTGATAAATAAATGTAGTCAATGGTGCATTGTTTGTTACACACACAATTTACTTGTTGTGAGCCAACCAAACACATATTTACATGATTTAGTATGTCTAAAAATAAATATTCTTTCTAATGGCATATTTCAACATTGATTAAATTTGACAACACGACCATACTAGCAACATCGTAAATAATTAAATAAATCATTTACTTAGTTAAATAAATCATTTACATAGTAACAATGTTTATGTCATAGGGGCCTAAATTATAATATTTACTAAAAGAGTGTATCTACTTTGTGTTTGTTGGGTTGTAGTGTTTTAATATATAATTTTACTAATAAATGGTGTAGTTTTGTATGAGGTTGAACTCATTTCTATCAGTTTTATCTATTTTTATATATAATGTACATATTTAAAGGTATTCATCTTGAATATGCATTAATTACGTTCACTTGTAGCTAATTTATTATGTCTGTTACCCATCATAATATCGTAATTTACATGTCTCATGTCAACCTTGTATATGTGGCATCAACTTTGTGGTCACAAATTTAGTTTTTAAAATTTTAAAATTTAAATTTAAATTTATTCTGATTACAACAATATTTATGTCTATAGAAAACTGAATTATATTATTTACAAAGAGTCGATCTGTTGTGTGCTTATTTGATCAGAGTGTCTTAATACAAAAATTTATCAATAAATGGTTAACTTTGTGTGAAATTAGATTTGTTTATCTAATTTTTATTTATCTTTACATATAATAATGATGTACATTTATTCACACCTTATCTACATATGCACACACTCCAAGATATTAATCTAGAACATGCATTAATTATGCTCATTCAAAGCTAATTTATTGTCATAATTACATGTTATAATTACCCATCATAATGAGTCATTTTCATGTCTCAAGTCAAGCTTGTATAAGTTGATGGGAATAAAAATTCTTTAGCTCATTCTACTAGTCGTTGTGGGAAATGTCTATGTAGTAGTACTATGACCACATTTAAATTAATTAAATAAAAATTAGAAAAAAAAAATCTTCTAATTCTTAATTGATAATTAAATGCAATCAACATTGCATTATTTGTTGCATAGACAATTCACTTGTTGTGAGAAAACCAAACACATATTTACATGATTTAGTATATTTTTTTAAAAAATATTCCTTCTAATGACACAGTTCAACATCAATCAAATTTGACAATGCTACCATACTAAAAATATCTTAAATAATTAAATAAATCATTTACATAATTAAATCTTCACCACTCCACTAGTTAACATAGTTATTATTGATTAATTAGACTAATTTTCATCTTACATTCAAAATAAATATATAAATTCATTTTCTACCTCATATTTTGAATTAAATGCATAAACAAAATCATTTCTTCTATTATTTTTATAATTTGTCTTTCATCCATTTAGAATCCTTTTATCTCCACCATCTTTGTTTGGAACAAGATAGTAAATGTACATTAAACATTTTAAACAAATTGCATCTATACCATCTATTTAAAGAAAACCAAATCTTAAATATCTATTATGCATGTTATATTATAACCAAATCTTCTCAATTAATCTAGATATAAATCTATAAACAAATTTATACTATTCATGCTCCCACACAACTACATCAACATCCATTAGCATTTATTTAGATTATCTTTACCATCAATAGAGATTGTGGTTCATAGTTTTTACTCTATTTGATGTAGATTGAACTCAATTCAAAGTTTGTAAGTAGTTTAAATTAGGAAAATTATTTATTATTTTCTATATTTATATTTATATCTTGTTAGTTATTTCCATAACATATTTTGAAATTATTGTTCCTAAACTAATTTTGAATTTTTAGGCTTCAATTCTTTTTAGAATTCTCATGGTTCTTTAATAATATTCTCAAGTTAACATTTATGACTTGTATTTCACTTCCTATGTTAAATCATTGGCATGTGTTCAATTGTTGAGATTTTTATTTATTTTTAAATGTTTTTATAATATTTGACATCTATGACCTATGTTGTTTCATTTTCAAATATGATATGATGATCATGGTTAATTCATCACATCTACATCCTATTGTTATTTTTTTATTCTTTTTTCTCTAATATATGAATTTTAGGTAATTTATTGGTTTTTATAATAAAAGAAGGGATTTCAAAAGGTCAGTAACCCTTGTACAAAAAGAAGGATTAAGAAATCAAACATGGCATAAATAACTAGGAAAACCAAGAGAGATAATGAATGTTCAACAAAAGAAACCAAATTACATTAAACACCAGCCCAAAGTCAAGATGGTTTAGAGCTAAATTGCTCTAAATACTTTTTCTTCATAGTAGACAAGTTTTCTAGCTCTAATATTCTTTTGTTGAAAATAAATCTAGATGTATCCTTCAATCTTGAATAATTTATATCTTGTTAGAGTCAATAGAGGTTTTCGTTCTAGTTGAACATCCTTTAGTGCATCATTATTTATATGATCCTCAACCACATGATCCTTATTTATCTAAATAAGTGGATAATTCTTATTTATGGTAGTTAACACTAATGTGACCAACTTTATAGTATAAAAGACACAATAAAAGTATATTCAAAAAATATCACTCTTAAACTCTATACATGGAGGAGAGGAGAGGGTGGCCTGAGATGAAAGAGCCTTGTTTTTCCTCCATGAGTGCATGGACATAAAAAAAGATCAAGTAATTCCTAAACTTTGTAACTCGATCAACATGAAAATATTATACAAAGGTGTTAGCAATGAGATTAAAGACTTTCCCATCCTATAATTCCAAAGGTAACTCTAGAATCTAAATCCGCACATGAAACTTGACAATATCCTCACTCGAAGGATTAAAACTAGGGGCCCACTTTTTAAGGAAAGGTGATTCTACGAAAGACACCAAGGACCATCTAAGAGGGACCTTTAGAAACCATTTGGATTTCAAAAGGCAAGTAAGAATTTTTTTTAAGAATTGTAACAATCTCAATGGTACCTCTTAGATTCCACTTTTGACGTATCTGTCTTCTACTAGCATCAATATTTGGCCAATATATATAGAATATCCCAACAAGAGAGTTACTAAACAAGGTAGCAGTTTTTCTACTAAGTGTATCAAGGGTAATAATTTATCTCATTTTCACCTTAGATTTATCATGAATAGTAGACTCAAAGAAAGATAGGTCTATCCTTTCCTCCTATGATAACAAAGGAACAATCTCCAAGAAAGAGGTTGAAGAATGAGGCAATAACATGGTAGGAGCACTAAACACACAACAAACAATGAGAGAGGAAATACCAAGGAAATCCTCTATACCAAACTTATTAAAACAATCATCATAATATTGAAATTTTTGGCAAGCAAGGATCACCCTTATCTAGTAAATAGAATTCGTCTTCGTGGAAGCAATACACGCCCCAGAATACTTAGGAGTTCTAGGAAGGGAAATAGGCAAAAAAGCATCACAATGTATCATAGAGGTGGGGGAAAGAAGACAAAAATCCCTCTAAAGAGTGATAGGTCAAATTTTCCAACCCTAGGCTTAGATAAATCTATCAAAATATGATAAAAATTCTTTTGCGGGGATTTTTGTTTAGCCTCCTACTAGAGAGACAATAGGTACTTGTGTCTTCAAAGTCCTCTAAATCACTGTGACACACAATAGTAGAATCAGTCATCTCATCAACACTATACCCCTTTTTTTCCAAGTGAGCCTCTACCTTAATGTCAAGGACTCATGGACCCAGTCATCCTCAATGTCATTAAAAAAGGCTTTACCTCCTCTAACACCATCAATAACAACTCCGTCTAAGGAACTACAGTGTGAATAGTGATTAGAGGAGGAGGTCGTGTCATTTGAGAGAAGAACAAATTCCATTTCCTCACCCAAAATGTCTCCATCTAAGAATAAAATACTCCATTGCCTCATCTAAAAATTCTCCATCTCCCTCTAAGAAGTTGCAGTCACTAATGAATGGACGAGTAAAGCAAAAATTATCTGTCACAATCACTATCCATCAAGCCACATTCTCCATCTTTATATCCAAGTAGGGTTTAAAATCCAACATGAGTCAATTGGGGGAATAAATCCCCATTGTAGGAGGACAAATCATCATGCCACCAGGTACGTATACAAATCCCAACATCCTTTATGCAGTTTTATGTAGTTTATGGTAGTTTATTATAATTTATTTCAAAAATCCTTTCCTAAAATTAGGTAGTTTATTGTGCTTCGCATTATCCTACATTTTTTGTGTATAGGTCGATGAATATAGGACTAGAAGAAGCCCAATAGCACGTTTTATAGTTAATTTATGCAACAACTAATGTCAATAATAACTTTTTGGTTTTGCTTTTAACTTATATTTTATGTTTATCATAAGCATGTTCATAATCTATTTTCTAAGGGTCTATAAAATATTATTTTTAGGTCATTTTGTATATATTAGTGTGATTTATAACTATCCTTTTTATATTAAAATGTGCATTGTATACTATGACACCTACATCTAGGTTTTGATGCCAACAATTAACTTAACATTTACATGTATTTTTTTAGAGAAATTTTTATAGATTATAAATTCATTTTTATAGTATAGCATTAACGTGTAATACATAACATCTCTAAATATTATTGTCTTTTTACTGCATAATTGTTATTTTTAAGTTTTTACTAAGTTATATTTATGAAATTGTATCATGTAGGGCATCAATTGTTGTTTTACCTAATATTAACTTTTTATGGTTATAGGTTGGACACAATTCGAAGGCTAAGAGTCTTGATACAAGTAACTCTTTTTTTGTAGCCTTGTATTCTAAAGACTTCATTTTGAACCCCATTTCTTATTTTAGGGAATTAATCTTTATTTATTTTTAATATTTACTTCTTCGTTTATCTATTTACTCATCATTTGAATCTATGTTCTCTCTTATTACACCTTTTTATTACCTTCAAGATAAATATGTTGGCATTATGATGAAGATGATCGAAGTCCTAGGTGCTTGCAGTGAGTTTTGGTGTTATCATTTTTGGCAACAAAGTCTATTTCAAAGGTCAGATCTGATATACCAGCTATGAAGTTGATTGCATAAGGATTTTTCTAAGTGCTCCTGATGCAGGAGCATCCGAGGGTCATAACTTTTGACTCGGATGTGGGTTTTGGCTGAAATTTTATAGGAAGTTGCTTGAGGAGGAGTTTTTTGGATTTCTGATCGAGCTCAGTTCGATTGGTGGCCATTTTGACATCTTTTTGGCAGCCATAAATTTCATCTTGGCCACCAAAATTGGCTTTTCCTACTTTTTCTAGTTTTTTAGAAATTTGTTTTTTGTAATAAATCTGAAATAATGTTTTTGATTTCGTGGGTTAGTTGGCAATTCATCTTGCCTTATTTGGGGGCTTTTCTTGGGAAAAATTGAGATTTGTAGGATGAGTTTTGAAAATTACCAATAAAAAAACACTTTTTTTTTTCTATTATTCCTGAAAAATGCCAAATATGGTAATTTTCACAATTGTAATAAGTTTGAGTTTTTTCATTGTGGAGGTAGATTAGATTGGATAATTTCAATGAAGAGTTTAGAGTTCTGAGAATTTCTTGATGACATGTAACTGATTGAATGTTTGAAGATGTTAAGTCGATCATCGAAATGTAGAAAGATAATGCAAGACATTAAATCAGTTAATGGATTGTATTGTCATTAATCTCAACTTGATATAATCTAATCGGTTATAATCAAAGTGTCAAAGACTTCAGAGAATCAGAGAGATAAATATTATGCTTTCAGTAATGCATAAAAGACAAGCATTCACTATGTGACTTCAAACACCGACGGCTAGTGGAACCCGACGGACAGAGATCACCGAAAGTCAAGTCAGAGTGATGCCCGAGTAAGAACACCGATGAACATTACCAATGAGAAGAATCACAAGGATAAGCGATGACCAAAATCATAGTGTAAATTGATGGAGAAGCCTGAGGAGAACTGGAGTGTTGACCGAAGCTATCAAAGAGTTAATACACCGAAATTAACTTGAGTTCAGAAATGACAAAATATCTAGCTGGGAGAGCTAAATATAAAATTAACTGGTAGTTATCATTGTTTTCATCGACAAGATAAAGCCAGAGATAAGTAAAGGATTTAAAGTTGTTTTGTCCAGTTGGCAAGAAGATCTCTACGTGATAAAACATGAGTTATGTTTTAAATCTGATTGGCGAGAATTGTGGATCACGCCAAGATCAAGAAAATCAAGAACCTAACAACGGTCATATCATATCTATTTAATAGACAAACTTAATTCATTACGAATGAAGGGGAGTGAATGAAAAAGAGGATGCTAAAGAGAACCTGATGAAGAGAAACTTCATACAGTCTTGATCAATCAAGCTAAGGAAAGAGCTAAAGTTTTCTGCAGACACAGAGAAACAAATAATAGCATCATCGAGCAGAACTAAAGTGGAGCAAAGGTATTAAAAGGGATTCTATGCCTCCTCTCATGATTCGTGGTTCCCAAGATTTCCAAAGGCGGGGGCTAGTAGTAACATTTTGTAATGATATAAATCAAATACACAAAGCTACCAGTAATGAATACTTAAAATATAACCAATAAAATGCACAAGCAAAGAAAGCACAACAAATGAATGCAAACCCCATATTTCTTGAAGCTTCTATTGTCTCTCTCTACTCCTTCCGAAATGCTCTTTTTGATGCTCAGTATTGGTATGGGCAGTGTCTATGACTTGAGAAGTGTCAATAATTTGCTAATTGAAATGGGTGTGTGATCGCAAGATGGGTTGAATGCTAGAACCAAACTGACGGAGTAATGACGCATGAGAGCTTGAAATCCTAGATCCTTGAAATGGTTATGAAGGGTTTATTATATAGGAATTGGGGATGATATGAACGGTTGAGATCAATCCCAGAGATAGGGAGATGAATGGTTGAGATCAAAGGGAACTGGAGAAGCCATCAGTAAACTCCACCTCTTTAATTGGTAAAGAGGAGATCGAGTTGGTTGACTGAAGAGATAATTGTGAGTTACCGTTTAGAACTAAAGAGGTGGGTGGAGTTACCCATGTGGACTAGAGAGATAGGTGGAGCAGCCCATGTGAACTGATTGGAGTTATCTCTTTGAAGATAAATGAATATTTAATTCATTTATTTAATTAAAGTTTTCAACATGTGAGATAATTGAATTCTTTTAGATTTAGAATTGCTTTATTGAATGAAATTAAATTAATTTAATTGGAAGAATTTAATTAGTAAGTTTAAATATTTCAATTTAAACTATAGGAAATTAGATTTAATTAATTAATTAATGGTTATTAATCAATTAAGGTTAATTAATTAAATAAAATTAATTATTTAATTAATTTTGGGAATTTGATTAGATGATTTGGGGAATGAATTTGGAGGAAATAGATGATTAGAAAACATTAATTAATAGATAAAAATTAGTGTTTTTAATGTCAAGTCGCAATTCTATCCATTTTAGGGTGTCTACATTTGCCCCTCTTTGATGCAATGTGACTTGTCGCAATGTGTCAAAGATTCTGTGATTTTGATCTTGCCCCAGCTTGCCCCGATGATAGTAGGTGTATTTATGCCGCCTCAACAAACTTGAGTGAAAAGTCACGATATGAGCATTAATTTGTTGAAACTGTAATTTTTTAATCTGGGTAGCTGACTGATTTGAAAAACTTGTTATATTGCCCTTGATATTGATTGTCGAAGATTCCAGGGACCGGGAAGAAATTTATGACATTCTAGAGAAATAGGTTTTTTTGGATTCCCTATAAATTGCCAAATTTTCCCTTCATTTGTCACATTGCCTTCTTGGAGCTCTCGGAGTCTTGGTGAGTTTGTCCTTAGCTTTCTATGTTTTTCCTCATGTTTTCATGTGATGGCGGGCTTACCTGGTGTCACACACATTTCTGACCGAGTACAGATGTATCGGAGGCCAGTTGGCGCAAGATGTCTAGTGAGTATTCTCTCTTTGCGTGTCATTAATGCATTTATTTATCGCTTTGAAAAAGTTTTGTTTTCTGTCAATTTGTCAAGGTTGCCGCAATCATTTGTGATTTTACCGCAATTGCAGTTTTAATGTCGCGATTGCTGGTTATAAGCCACAATTGATAAGAGAGCCACAATTGCTGGCTTTGCATGCCGCAAATGCCTTTTGTTTGCCGCATTTTCCTTTGGTGTTTCACAATCGCATAAAAGAATCGCACTTGCAATTTTTTTCCGCAATTGCATGTTTAACTGTTTACTGGATTTGCTTGGTCTCATTTCTGCTTGTTCTAATTTCTGACACTTCTCTCTATAACTCATACTGATATATTTTTTATTTATTTCTGTGTGCAGTTCATCGGAGGATTCTGCACTGCCGAGAATCTAGACCGACGGGACTTGTATACAGATTCCAGCTCTCTGAGGATGAGAGGTCAGTGCTTAGAGAGTTAGGTTTATATTAGATTTTTTATATGCCAGAGATCACGACCAATAGGGGTGTGATATCGGCTCTTATAGAGTGATGGCATTTAGAGACATGCACTTTCTAGCTACCTAATGGAGAGTGTACTGTTACATTGGAGGATGGGTACTGCATTCTTCAGCTTCCGATCTAGGGTGCACTTGTTGAGTATGCCACCCATCCTGGTATTGTTGCCTTGACTGAGTTATCTGGATTGCCCCGGGATCAGCTTGGTTTGTCTAGAGCATACAATATTCCATGGTACCGATTTGGCCTAGGCCTCGATAGATTGTCTACCTTATTAGGTAGTTTGATATGTGGCATCTTATGCCCTAATCGACACTAGCACGGATTCTCTATTGGTTTTAGTTCTATTTTGTAGAGTATGATCTGTGATCATACTATATTGTGTGTGAGTTAATACGCCTTCATGAAATTATGACAATTAGCTACAATTATATTGAAAGAAATAAACAATTTAATCTAAAGAATTGCATTTAATATCCATATCATTCCATGGTTCTCTAACTAGACTTTGCAAGTAGAGCTCTCAGCCTTAATCTCTATTAGTGACCTTCATAGAATGAGAAAATATGATAAAAATGCTTGATCTAGCTCTCAATTCTCTCAATTTGATTCAAAGATGAGCTCAAATGCTCATGATGTGCTCTCAAATCTCACAATTTGCTCTCAAATATTCAAGATAATGCTCAATTTCTATCAAATTGCCTATACTAATGATGCTATGCATTTGAATTCTCTAGGATCCTTTTATGCTTGGAAATGGCTTGTATTTATAGTAAAATCCCAAGGGTAGGGGGTAGAGTGAATTGACCATGGGTTAATCTTTGGTTGAGTCTGATCTCTCAAATGGTTTCAAATAAGGGGACCATTTAAATGGTGTCCTCAAAGGGTGGGACAAAATGAGTGGATGAGATTTAAATGGGTAAATGAGAGGTTGAGATGCAAAATTGGAGTGATCCATGTGCAAGTGTGTTCTCAATTCTCACTGGCTCTTGTATTTGTGTTGAAAATATATTATGAATTTATTAATTCAATCATTTAATTAATTTATCCATGTAAGGAATAGGTTCATTTTGATTTTTGATTTAAACTATACAATTAATTGATTAAAATCAAATGCATAATTTGACTGATCCTTTTAGGCTTGAATTTAATTATTTTCCCTTGATTTTATTTGATTTAATCCACTTTGATTTGATAAATGTCCATTTAATTGATTTTGATCCACTTTGAAGCATTTTGAGCATTTTGCTAAGATTTGCTGAGATTTCTAGATTTTGATGATATTAAGACACCTGGTCAATTTTGGGTGTCTACATGTATATGATGGGGCCATGCATGTTATCTCATATGCACTATCATATGTTTTATGCAGCTTACCTTAATGGTAAGTCACTCGGCTGTGGTGCTACCCTTCTGCAGATATGGGCGTGGGAGCACATTGTTGTGTGTCGTGCTATTGGTTCTCATGATTTTCCTGTAGATAAGCCTTATGTCTTCATGTATGATGGAGCCATTGTTCAGAACCACATGGGTCATTTGTTGTATTGGCATCAGCAGTTGGATATGATTCCTTATTTCATTTGGAGACCGTATAGAGAGTGCCCTGTGCGGGATGGAGAGGATATCCATCTTCCTTTTTGCCGTCAGCAGAGATATCTGATTGGTTGTGTCATTGACCATGTACATATGATTGATTTTCACAACACTAAAAAGGTGCTGTAATAATTCAGGGAGAAACATGATGTGTCAGATACGTATGCCTATTTTTCTCGTAGGTCAATGGATGCTTTAGTCTGGGGTGGAGTTGTATCACTTGATGCTATGCGGACTGAGTTTACAAGCTTACTTCCTATTCCGTGCACATGGCGATCTGCCACTGTAGATGTAGGTATGCTTGTGCAATGATTTTTGTTTGTAGTTTCCTTACTGCTCTCTTAGTCTATCTACTTTATGATACTCTTTTCTTTATCTGATGTGGTATTGATATTTGAATTTGATCATTTTACAGGGACCACTCCTTAGTATGATGCTCGGTGGGCACATACCCATCTTGTTTCACTTACATAAGTCTTGCATCCTATTGCTAGGACTATCATGAGGAGGCACCAACAGGTATAGTGAGGTAGTGGTGATCGAGATGGAGGTCAAGACAGAGGTAGATTTGGAGGCTGAGATTGAGGTAGGGATGGGGTCTGAGATGGAGGATGGGATAGAGGTAGAGATGGAGGATGGGGGAGGGGAGATCATGGTGGAGGTGATCCTTGTCCTGGGGGTGCTGGTGGTGGGGTTCAGACGAGGGGTGGGTGGAGTGGTAGTTAGAGAGTTGGATTGAGGGTCATTTTGGAGGATGAGGAGGCAATGGAGGAGGAGCCACCTCAGTTAGTGTGGAGAGTATGTTGGCGTATTGGTGTTGTGTTGGCTCTGAGAGAGGAGGATAGGGTGATTGTGAAGGATGTGGATGTTGAGATAGGTGATATAGACATTGATGCCTTAGATGCAGAGAGTGTAGGTTCGAGCTCCTCCACTAGCAGTGGCAGTACAGGCAACAGTACTAGTGAGAGTTATGAGAGTGAGGATTATCACGTGGTGAGGGGGAGGGTTGAGGAGGGATTGGGTGATATAGCTAAGGAGGGTGACATGGTTGTGGCCATGGGAGGGATGGATGTAGATCCTACTGATCTGGAGAGACTCACTCTGTAGGTTTCTAATTTACAGGCTAGACTTTCTTCCAATGATGCCCGTGCCACTGATTTGGAGGCTAGGGTTACATCAACCGAGGCTAGGATGACTGCAACAAAGGTTAGAGAGCGACAGGATCGAGCTGAGGTCTATTCATTTATTGACAATGCACAAGATGCTTCACACCGGGATGTTTTATATCGATACTATAGATCTGGGCATGATTCTCAAAGAGATATTGAGTATTGGAGGTGCCACTATGAGGGTATAGTTCCTACAGAGTAGCTTGGGTTCCTAATTATACAGCCTCACAAAGATCCAGTAGGGCACAGAGGTCATAGAGTAGTGGTATTGGTGCTCTGAGTTCCTCATAGAGACCTGCATCTTATATGCCACCCCCTCACACATGTGGAGGCAAGGGTGGGGGTAGCACATGATGATTTGATGCCATTTCCTCTTTTGTATCATGTACCATTCTTGTAGTGATATTCCTTTGTTATACTCTAAGGCTTATCCATTATTGTATCTTGACACACTCATATTTATTGATATATATGTTGATTAGCTCCTTGTGTTTAGACTTGTGACCGTTCATTGTACTCAGATATTTGGATTTCATGAGATGCATCTATTGATTTACTTGATATATGTTTGGTTTCTACATGATTATGTTAGATGTTGAAATGCTTTATGCAATGCGATTCTATTATGCAGATTCTTAATGTATGATATGCTTTTCCTATGATACTGACATGTTTATGCAGGATGGTGCAAATGAAATGTTTGTTTATATGAGATGCTTATGGATGCATGTGATTTTATGATTTAACATGTATGCAACTACTATGTTTTTTCATTTTTCTGATGCACTTAAATGGAATGGATGCAATCTATTATGCACAAAATATCTGAGTAATGCATGTGTTAGTTAGAAGGAATGTAGTTTGGAAATATACTCTCTGGGATTGATTTGATAGATATGGAATGATAGAAAGGAATTTTTCTTTTTTTGATATATATGAATTGATAGAAAGCATGAGTGTCCCAAGTCGCTTCCCATGTTTCCAATATTTTTCATCATTGCATCTTTTAAATGAAATTCTAAAGAGTTTCCAATGCATCTAAATCACATACCATCCAGATACCACCACAACCTCTTGATAACTGGAAGGAGTGGAGAGATTGTATAGAAATGGAACTTAGTGCACCCAAATATTGACCATCTGGGTTCAACTATGTTCCTTGTTTGAAAAGAAAGAGATCCAAAAGCACCTAGATATTGTCCATTTGGATACCGCTTTGCCCTCTGAATAAAATGAAAAAAGGAAACGGAGATAGAAATCCTATGCACCTAGAGTCCATCTTGATAACACTGTGAGCTCTTGATTCCGTAAAGAAAAGACCAAAGAAAACAAGATAGAACTCCTACGCACCCATAGTCCATCTAGATAGCATCATGAGCTCTTGATTGCAAAAAGAAAAGACCATAGAAACCAAGATAGAACTCCAACGCACCTAGAGTCCATCTGAATAGCACCATGAGCTCTTGATTCTATTTGGTAAATAAACAAGTAGATAAAAGAGAGGGAATGTCCAATTCTTTCCCACGGTTAAGCTCAGATCGTGGAACTGCGTGGCTGCCAGATAAGTGACAATGGATACCGCATTTATCATAAATCATCATGGCCCCAAAATTGAAGTGACCATTCAACAGACAACAGTCAAAGAAAATAAGTAATGATCCATCATAGCTACTCTCCTCACTTGGTGGATCCTGGAGTAGTGCAAGAACATAATCGTGAAATATAGACTGCCATCTGGCCGACTGACTAACATAGTCAACATTTTGATTATTCCTTGATTCAATTGGATTCTCTTGATTGGCTCAACTCTTTTGATAGGCTTGATTGGGTTGATTGCATCGATTGTGTCTGGTTTCAGTAATAGATGACTCATATAAGATGGACATGTCTGGTTTTGAGTGTATCCATCACTGTGTAAGACAATTGATATGATTGATTGATTTTTGATCATTTTTGTAGCTGATCAAGCTATGTCAAATGGGCCCAATGCTGATTCGCAAAGCTCATGATTGTAATATTTGATTGATTGGCTTGGTCGCTAGTTTGCTTGCTGATAGATTTGATAGATTGATAAAGTTGTGTCATATGGGCCCAATGCTGATTCACAAAGCTCATGATTGTGACATTGATTAACTTGGCGTGATTTCCCTTTGCCTTGTTGATAACTGAGTTGGTTTTATTGTTTGGGATTATGTAATTTTTTGATTGTTTTTTATTAAGATTGATTTTTTCAGGACATTTTCATCTTTTTAGTATTTTGATGTGTTTTTTGATTTGTTTTATTTTTTTAGGACATTTAGAATCGCCCCCTAGTCTAGTTGACCAATACTAACCATGGATAAGTGTTTGCGCTCAGAGGGGACTATGCTTCTATAAATAGCTTGGGTAATGAGCCTTACATTTGGAGTGTGCTCAAGCATTTTATCTTGGAGTTCATTGATGGTGAAGCTGGATTTGAACACTTGGCACCTGTTTGCTAGTTTTCACCAAGGTACCTACTCAATAGCACCTATTTTCCAGGTTTTCATTGAGAGAGAAACTTTGTTTCTCTTTACTTTTTTCTTTTTTGATTTTTTTGTTGTCACCAAGATGCCTGATTGCCAGGTTTTCACCAAGGTAACATTTTGTATTTTTTGAATTTTTTTTTGGTATTTTCTGGATGCATAGATAGTTGCCTTAACCATTGAGACCTCAAGCGAAGAACCTCTTGAGGTGCATGTTGTTGATGTATCCAGGGAGCTGATCTCCTTCTGGTGTTGCCAGTTGGTATGCCCCACTCTGGGTAGAGCTGACAATGACATATGGTCCTAGCCAGTTAGGCTTGAACTTTCCTGGTTTCACTCTTTCTTCTTCATTCTTTTGATTTTCCATGAGGACAAGATCTCCTACCTCAAATGTTTGTGGCCTCACCTACTTGTGATAGTTCCTTCTAAGGCAATTCTGATAGCCTTGTAAGTGGTTGAATGCATGATGTCTTCTTTCATCTAGTAATTCCAATTCATTGAGCCTTGCTACTCTCTAGTCTTCATCTGAAATCAGGCTCTTTAATGATATCCTCAGGGATGGTATTTCCACTTTGAGGGGTAGGACCATCTCTGATCCATTTACTAGGGAGAAAGGAGTGGCTCATGTAGGTGTTGTTACACTAGTTTTGTATACCCATAATGTGGGACTAAGCAGTAAATGCCAGTCTTGCCTTGATTCGTTAACTATTTTCTTTAAAATTTTCAAAATAGTCTTGTTTGTTGCTTCAACCTATCCATTCCCTTGAGGATAATAGAATGAAGAGAACCCTTGTTTTATTTGGAATTGTTCACATAGCTCTTCAACATCTTTGTTTTTAAAATGTGTACCATGATCTGTCAGGATGGTTTGAGGAATCCCGTATCAACAGATGATGTGGTTAAGTATGAACATTGATATCTTGTTTCTAGTTATGTAAGTGACATGAATTTCTTCCACCCACTTAATGAAGTGATTTGCTCCTTCTATGATGTATTTGTGTCCATTTGTTGAAGAAGGTGTAATTTTTCCCACTAGGTCAAATCCCCACATGGAAATAGCAATGGTGAAGTGATAGGATTTAATTCTTGGGCTGGTGCATGGATGAGGTCTCCATGAATCTTACATTACCTACACCTTTGTACATATTTATTTGCATCTGTCTCTATTGTGGGCCAGTAGTATCCCATGCAGATGATCTTCTTAGCTAAGATGTTGCCACCTCTGTGGGTTCCAAAAATTCCTTCATGTACCTCGTACATAGCTCTCTGGGATTCCGTGGAACTGAGACATCATAGTAGCATTCCGTCTAGACTTCATCTATATAGAGTAGTTGAGAGAATGGTATACCTAGAGGCTTGGTGAATGAGGGAATTTCTCTAGTTTCTAGACAATTTGGGAGGTAAGACAGTATTTTGGAGGTAATTATATACATCTTGGTACCATGGGGTTTCAGGACCAACAAGGACACATGCTGATTCTATGATGGGTGCTTGATGTGATGGCACCATGAGTTGCTCCACTAGAAACTTGAATCATGTTTCATTGCCTGGCATATCGATCTGTGATGCTATAGTAGCCATCACACCTGCCACTTTGTTTTGAGCTCGTGGTATTTGCTTGAAAAAAATGTATTGGAACTTAGTGTGCAACCTTTCCATTTGTTCTTTGTATGGTATTATCTTCTCATATTTGGTCATATAATCATTGTTGACTTGGCTAATGACCAACTGTGAATCTTCGTAGACCTTAAGGTTCTTGACTCTCCATTGAATTTCTATCTTTAATCTGATGACCAGTGCTTCGTATTCTTCTATGTTGTTTGTGCAGGGGATGTCAAGTTTGAAAGATTTTGGAATTGTATAATTATCTGGAGTGATAAGCACTATTCCTACCCCCACACCATGGTTCATGCATGATCCATCAAAGTATAGTTTCCATACCTTGATTGCTGGTTGTAATGTCATGATAGACTCATCAAGAAAGTCAGAAATGATAGGTTGGTGATCTTGAATAGGTGCCTCTATTAGTTTGTCCAGAATCACTTTCCCTTTGACGACCTTTCTGTCTATGTACTCAATGTAAAACTCTCTTAAGATCATTACCCACTTTGCAAGTCATCCGGTGAGCACTGCTTTGCTTAGGAGGTACTTTAAAGGATCTATATGTGCTATCAACTTTGTTTGGTGACTCAATATATAATGCCTCAGCTTCTGGGAAGTGAAGACAACTGCAAGGCATGATTTTTCAATTGGCATATAGTTGAGCTCATATCCTACCAATGTTTTTCTTAGATAGTAGATGGATCTCTCTTTACCTGTGTCATCATGTTGTGCCAAGATTACACCTAATGTTGATTTTGTTGCTGAGATATATAATAGAAATGGTCTACCTTGGACTGGTGGCACCAATATAGGAGACTTGAGAAGGTAGTCTTTGAATATTTGGAATGCTTATTTGCATTTCTTTGTCCATATGAATTTGATGTCTTTGTGTAGTAGATGTTGGAACATGTCTGCTAGCTGAGATATGAAGTGCCTGATTGATTGGATCCTTCCTTGTAACCCCTTTAGTTGACTTAGGTTTGATGGTGGTGACATTTCCAATATTGCTTTGACTTTCTTTGGGCCTACTTCAATGCCTCTATGTGACACTATGAATCCCATTAGCTTCCCTGTTGTGACCCCGAATGCACATTTCTTTGGGTTTAAACGGACTTTGTATTCCTGCATTTAGTCAAAGATTGATCCCAATACTTGTAGATGATCCTTGCAAAGCATTGAATTGGCTAGTATGTTATCCACATAGTCTTCCATTGTTTTTTGGATGAGATCATGAAAGATAGTTGTCATGGCCCTTTGATACGTTGCTCTGGCAATTTTTAGACCAAACTGCATGATGTTCCAATAATATGTGCCCCAAGGACATGTGAAAGTTGTTTTGTGTTGGTCCTCTAGCATGATCCTTATTTGATTATACCCTGAAAACCATCCATGAGTGATAGAATTTGATGTCCAGCAGTTAGGTCTACTATTATATAAATGTTAGGCAAAGGAAAGTTATCCTTAGGACAAGCTATGTTGAGATCTCTAAAGTCTGTGCAAAATTGAATTTGACCACTATGCTTTGTAACTGGTACCAGGTTAGATAACTAGTCTGCGTATGGGATTGGTCTTATGAACTTAGCATCCAGGACCTTTTTAAATTCTACCTTGACTAGCAATGCAACATGGGGATGCATCTTTCTTAGCTTTTGTTTGACAGGTTTGGCGTTGGGTAGCAACGGGAGATGATGTAGTACAAGATCTAGATCTAATCCTAGCATATCTAAGTAGGACCATGTGAAATTGATCATTCTTTCCTTGAAGAAACTAATGAAGTATTCTCTCTCCTCCGAGGTGAGTGATTTCACCAAGTAAATGTTCTTTGGGTTCTTGTCATCTTCCAAGTTGACTTCCTCTATTTCTTCTGCTAACAATACCAACTTTTCCTCTATTAAGGGGAGGAGTTCCTTCTTTCCATCTTCTAGCACCTCAGTGAGGTTTTCACTAGAAGATACGTCTTGTTTTAGCTTTTTATCATTTTTTGTGTCAGTGAGCACCTTTTGGTTTTCACTTACTGATGATTCTTTTTTTCTTTTCAATTTGTTTTGATGACTGGAAAGAGAGGCTTCCTCCCCAAAGTATGTTGATGTGTCAAGGTCAATGGAGAAACCTGCTTTATGGTCTCCTGATGGAATTCCCTCTCTAAGTACCATGAATTCTGCAATTGCCTCATCATTCTCAAAGACATTCATATCTGGCGGTCCTTGTTGATCCTACTATATTAGTTTTGGGTGTACACAACATAGGCCCTCATGTTGGGTTGACTCTATTTGGTTGAAAGGGACTACAGATATGGTTCTGAAAAACCTAGACTGTGATGTGGAGGCATCACTTGAGGAATGGCTAATGACATGTTTATCTATACAGGGTTGGCCATCAATGGATAATTGGTCAAACAAGTTGTTAAGGTGTATGGTGGTGGTTGACCAAGGGGAATAGCTTGGGATTGATGGTTTAGAGTCATGAAGGGATCTCCACTCGTACTCGTGGGAGTCAGTTTTGATAGAATGCTCATCAAATGTCTCACTTCCTTTGTTATCGTTGATGGCTATGTTGAGGTTTATTCAGTTTTGAGAGGTTCCCACTTTGGTGGGCAACGACTGTTGTAGTATGTTACTTATCAAGACATGTTCTGTGTTTTTCCCCTGGTGCATCTCTGCTATTTGTTCGTGATCAACTTTGATGTCTTAGATTATAGGGTTGGTTTTTTGTTTCCCATAGCCTAACCCTCTCTTGTTTCTCTGGGTTGGTGGGAGAGATAGTTTCATTAAGCCTTGTTGTCTTGCCCCCAGAATAGTTATACCATCATACCCAAATCTTTGTAGCATTGTATAACCATTTCCATAGTTTGATATGGGTAAGGGTTGTTGAAGTATCTCTTGTGGATCTTGGTACAACCATGTATTGATATCTTGTTCAAATCGGTTTTCTTCTGCAATGTCTCCCCATCTGACAAAAGTTGTGGGTGGACATCTGAATAAAATATGCTCTCGAGTTTCTGTTATAATAACTGGTTGCGGCATGCCATATACTCTTGGGCTTTGAGGCATGTTTGTGATAGTGAAAGCTTCCTTGTAGCTGTATTCACCACAACCCTTATCGGTAATAGATATCTTTCCTGCTTTCTGTGTGACATCCTTAGGATTTGAATCTAAAGAGGATGAGATCCTTGCATCTTTGTTTGAGGGTACTTGATTATCAGTGTTGATTTGGACCGAATTACAGTATTGGAAAGGATTGGGATCTCCCTCTATGATGATTTCTTCTCCCTAGTAGGGGAACTTGATTCATTGATGGTATGTTGAATGTACGGCTTGCATTTCATGTATCCATGGTCTCCCTAGTAACATGTTGTATCCCAATTCAAGATCTAGGATCTGGAAGGGAGTATTCTTGACCACTAGACCAATACGGACAGGTAGAATGATAATACATTTACAAGATCTTTCTTCTTCGTCAAAATCTTTGATATTTATCCTCCTTGTGACATCAATGCTTGATTCTGAATATCCTAAATGCTTGATTAACTTTAGAGTATAGATGTTTAATCTAGCCCTACCATCAACAAGGACTCTACGAATAAGGCTTTTGTGGACCTAGACAAGTAAGTGCAAAGGATCATTATGCAGGGGTTTATGAAGCGGCACATCACGGTCTGTGAATGTTGCATGTTTGTTAGAAGCTATATTGTTAACCATGGTTTGGAAGATCTCGGGTGTTATTTCCCTTGGGACAAATACATTCTGAAGGGCTTGGACAAGAGCCAGTTTATGCTGTGGAGATATGCACAATAGGTGAAACATGGAGATCTAGGCAGGTGTGCTCTTTAGTTGATCCACCAGGCTTGTCTGTGGATCTGAGGTTGCTTGAGGGTTAGCTGGTGTAACAGAAGAGGAAGGTACTCCTTGCAAGAAAAATCTAGTATGATGCATGGTTATAGCACATTTGTTACCTTGGTCTTTGATAGTGATCGTAGCCACATGGCTATCTGAAGGATTGAGGCAATTGATAACATTACCACTGTTGGCATATCTATAGTTGACCTATTTTGATGGTCCACCAAACCCGGAGGCTTTCCCTTTATTGTTATTATAAAATGTATCATTGAATATCGTGTGATAAGTTGTTCCTTTGGTTTGGGCATTTGTTACATCAATGACCCCCGTGTCAACCAGATCTTGGATAGCGTCTTTGAATCAGTAACAGTTAGGCGTTTTGTGTCCTTTCACTTGATGAAACTCGCAAAAGTCATTGTCATTGTACCATCTTGGTTTGTTTGCACCATCTTCAAATTCCCTTATTTCCAGGAGAGTGATAGTGTTGGATTGTATCAGTTTTTGTAAAGTTGATTCTATCGGTTCTCCCAATGGTGTGAAATCTTGATGCTGTAATTGAAACCGTGGTTTGTGTTGAGTCTGTTTCTCACTGTTTGACATGGCGGTCACTTGGACAGGGGAGGTTGGTTTTGAGTGTATTCTTGGGGAGTGGATCCCGTAGGTTGTTGGCTAGCCATAGGTGCACCTTGCAGTAACACTTTGGGTTGTGCGTAATTGACTCTCTTCACATCAATGACACCATCACTGGTGACATTTTTGTTTTTGTTCCACCACTTAGCTTTGTCTATTGCAGTTTTGTTTGTATTCATTTGGGTTAGATCTAAAAGGATTCCTCATTTGACTAAGTTTTGCTCACAATGAACTCCTTGTTCAATGAGTTGTGTAAAGTTTGGAGCTAACTACAATTCTGTTGTGAATGACATGTTTGGAATCAAATTGTCAACAAACATGACTATTAGGTCTTGCTCGGGCACATCATACATTATTCAATTTACATTATTCCTCCATCTCTGTAGGAATTTCACAAAAGACTCTCCATCCTTATATTTGATGTCGCAAAGGTCCTTGATATTGACCTTGTGCTTGATGTTATGATGGAAGTGAACGATGAACTTTTCAGCCAGTTCACCCCAAGACTAAATGCCATGAGGTAAATGTGAGAACCATTCCATTGTTGGTTCGGCTCATCTTTATGGGAATAGTCACATTAAGTATGTATTATCATGTATGACTTTGACGCAACTAGAAAAAACCTCTCAGATATGTTCAATAGGGTTGGTATTGCGCCTATATTTGTCAAATTTTGGTACCAAGAAGTGAGTTGGGAACAGAGACATCTGAAGAGAGTGATCAAAGGGGTATGGGTATAAATCCTCTGTGGTGTAGGATTTAGTTTTCCCCTGATTTTGCATATCCATCATTTGGGTTTGAAGGGTCTATATTTGTTGGATCAACATGTCTGTTTGGTATTGAGGCTGATGTGTGATGTTTTTCCTCTATGTTGTAGTAGGTATGAGGCTGCGCCTCTGTATCCTTTGAGTAAGAACATAGGACCTCATCCTTGGGACTTGATATTGATTTCCCACCACAAGATTTTGAAATGAGGGCACGTGAGTGGACCAAAGTAGGTTTTGATGTGTTTTTTGTTGGGGTTGAGGATGTTGTTGTTGTTGAAACTATGGTTGATACTGCTGAGGTTGATATTGCTGCTACTGAAGATGGGGTTGGGGTTGTTGCTGCTGAGGTTGGAATTGTGGCAACTGAAGCTGGAGCTGCTATTGCTGGGGTTGGATTTGTGGCAACTGAAGCTGGGTTTGTTGTTGCTGAGGTTGGAATTGTGGCAATGGAAGCTAGGTTTGATGTTGCTGCAGTTGGATTTGTGGTAATTGAAGTTGGGGTTGTTGTTGCTGCGGTTGGAATTGTGGCAACTGAAGCTAAGGTTGTTGTTGCTGGAGTTGGATTTGTGGCAACTGAAGATGGGGTTGTTGTTTTTGGGGTTGGATTGGTTTTTGAATGGGAAAAGGTATAGCCTTGGGTGGGCATTGACTGTAAGTCATACCTACAGAGATGGATCCCTGTGGGAATGATGTGTTTATCCCAAGCCTAGTAGGAATTGACAGCAATAGCGGCATAGTTTCAGAAATGTTTCTATTTGTTGGTGGGATGTAAGGTATAGCACAAGAGCTTGATTGTCCAGGCCATGAGACCGATGGTGGAGGCATACTAGTGACCATTGGTACACTTAGTTGTGAGCCTTTCATGCTTTGAGTGGAAGACGTGCTTTCTTGGTTTGCACAATTGGTTTGATTGGGTATCTTCTATGCCAATGTTGGTGTTGTTAATGGTGGGAAGATTTGAGAAACCACAGGTAGTATTTGAGAGGGCTGAGTAGTGTTTTGACCTGCGAGAGGGTTTTCAGGCCATATGGTCGACACACTGAATTCAGCGGGGAGTTTGAATCCCTTTTTTATTAGCATGGCTAAGAAACATTTGGGGTTACTCTCTACAACAATGTCAACTACTTGTGTGGAATAAGCATCTTTCTTTATATCTTCAAGTTCCTCTTCTGTGACATTTTGGAAAAAAGCTAGCCAATGGGGTTATTCAATGAATAGAGCAGAACTGATATTTATGAAAGGATCATCCTCTTGCTTTGTTTCCCAAGTGGGGAAACTATTGATATATGAATCATTAGGTTGTGTTCTATCCTTTGACCTTGTGTAAGGTCCTCCATGAGGTGTTTGAGACATAGTGTGGTCTAGATTTTGTAACTAAAACAAGTGTTATAAAGAAAAGAGTAACCTTTCTAGGAAAGTCCAAGATATGTTTTGGACAAGGGTAATTCTAAGGACAGATGTTGATTTACCTTGATCTCAAATTTTTGATGATGCAAAAGATAAGATTTTTCTACCTTTGCCTAGGACAAAGTCACTTGATAGAAATAATGATGATGTTTGATATGATGAGATCAAGATATTTCGAGTCTAGACTTTCAAACTAACAATGTTTAGACAATAATCATGCTTTTTCAAAGGGATTATCTTTAATGTTTAGATATTCACACAATGTTCTTTGCATTTTTTTGGGATAGACACTAGTCTTTGACACAAAATGGAGAGTACTTTCAAGGTTTTAGGTCAAAATAGGTGTAAAATATCTCTGGTTAATTGTGGCACAACTCCACTGATTGTGGCAAAGTGAATGGTTTAGTGTGGTATTCTATCACTGATTACAGTAATAAATAGGTCGATTGCGGCAATAAACAAGTTAACTTATGCAAACTTCTGTCAATTGCAGCAAAATGCAGGCAATTTTGGTAAAGGGGAAACAGTCTCAAAAAAGACTAGAAGATAGGTATCATTGTCTAACAATTTTGATTTTCTGGAACAAAGCTTCTGATTTGCAAGAAAGTTGATGTTGACAACCCTAGACTTTAACACGTTTGACTCATTTTGACAGTTGGATGTTTGTTTTGCATTTTAGAAACTGCTCAAAGAATAAGCACAACAGATGCTATGTTTTGAAGAATGAAGTCTGACAATGTGTATGTTCTACAA
Source organism: Thuja plicata (assembly GCA_018584345.1). Classification (NCBI taxonomy): domain Eukaryota; kingdom Viridiplantae; phylum Streptophyta; class Pinopsida; order Cupressales; family Cupressaceae; genus Thuja; species Thuja plicata. Next base: position 61,760 of record MU225224.1, read on the forward strand.
CTTTTTTCAAGTTGCAAGGTTATCACGAGGTCTCAATAATGAATAGTCAGATTAATCTAGGTCAATGGCTTCATAATACAATGTTATAGGCCCAATGTTTGAATGTCCATTAGCTCACACAACAATTGCCACACTACTAGGACATGAAGGTTCATGACATAGGCACCCATGTTTTTGTCATTGCCAGGTATTTTTTTCATGGAGTAAAGATCTCTTTCACTACACAAATACCTTGGGACACATATGTTGGGAATCTTGGGGGGAAATTTTATAACCCCTTGCATTACAATAAGGTATCTTTTCAGAGGTAGATCGGGTTGGCCTCTAATTAACAAGGTTGTAGTAAGGGTCTATGGCGTCTATCCAATTGGTTTGTACGTGTGTGACTCACTTAAGAGCCTAGTTGACCATGCTGGCTCCCTAGGGATATTCACCCAGTCCAAACTACCATCAACACACCTCGCCTGAGCTTGGCTAGATAAGATAAAACTTTGGTTCGTGCCTTGTTTATATACCATCAGAAGGATTATCTGTTTAAGGTTATTTTCTAAGAAAGAAGCGCATTCCCCGGACATGCCTTTCTACAAAGTATAAAGATGTCTAATCTAATAGATTGTGCAAGTGCACCCAAAACTCAAGACACAAGGTAAATTGATTAAGCTACGAAAGTTTGAAATCTGAACTAAGCTACACCACCATACAAGCACAAGTGTTGAGTTTCAAGCCCAAAAAGTAGGTGTTGATTACTTGTTCAATTTTAATGCACCAATTTGAGAGATTTTTTGCCTTTATTCAATTTTAGTGCCCACGTCAATTTTAAGCACCAAATTCTGAAATGTGAGATGTAAGATGTGTGACAAACACTATTCTTCTTATGTCCAAATTGACAAGTGAATGAATTTTAGTTGTATTGTTATCTTGTCTCCTCGATTCGAACCTGTCAAAGAAAGTGGTTAGTATCTCAAGAAATGAAAGCTTTTCAATCCAAAATAGAAGAATAGTTAGAAACTCCAGGATTATTGAGATTGCTAAAATTAATGGTGACTTTATACTTACTTGAAAATCTCTTGATTGAATCAATGTACCTGGTGTATGCTTCACTTTGATCTTCAGTTGCGACTGCAAGAATAGCCCTTTGTTGTGATTGATAGTTGATGGTTCTCCTTCTTGTAGCTCGTAATGTTCTAGCACTTGGTATGCGTCTAATTACCTTCTTTGTCATTCCCTGTTAGTCAGCCCTGCACAGAAACTAAGAAAAACATGCAGAAAGGTTGCTTTTGTGTCAATTGTGGTATTGAATTTTCAATTGCGGCAACCTCTAGTCAATTGCGGCAGAATATTGGTGATTGCGGCAAATAATTTTTCTCTCTAGCAAGATGCTTTCGCTTGTGGCATGGATCGGTCAATTGCGGTAAATTACAGGAAAATGTGACAAACAATAGGTAACTACGGTTAAATACAATCAATTACGGCAAAATACCAGAAGATAGAAAGACAGAAGATGACAGAATAGCGATGCAAAAGCCTATAATCAATTGCAGTATTAAACCTGTCACTTGCGGCACAAGTTTGTCAATTGCGGCAAAATAGCAGCGATTGTGAAATAACACAAATATCAAGAAAAAGATGAATTTTTAGGTCTACAACTGTACGGCTGTGGCTGATTGATTATGTCTGTCATCTGCAAGAGATATTCAAGTTGTTTGCTTCACATCAGGTTCACCAAAATGTACGCCTCCTCTTGTGATTCATGGTTCCCAATATTTCCAAAGTCGGGGGTTAGTAGGAACATTTTGCAATGATATAAATCAATTACACAAAGCTACCAATAATAAATACTTAAAATGTAACCAATAAAATGTACAAGCAAAGAAAGAAAAACAAATGAATGCAAACCCCAAAGTGCTTGAAAGCTCTATTGTCTCTCTCTACTCCTTCCGAAATGTTTTTTTTGATGCTCAGTATTGGTGTGGGCACCGTCTATGACTTGAGAAGCATCGAGAATTTTCTAATTGAAATGGGTGTGTGATCGCAAGATGGCTTGAATGCGAGAACCAAACTGACAGAGTAATGGCACACAAGAGCTTGAAATCCTGGATCCTTCAAATGGTTATGAATGGTTTATTATATAGGAATTGGAGACATATGAATAGTTGAGATAAATCCTCGAGATAGGGAGATGAACGATTGAGATCAAAGGGAACTGGAGAAGCCATCAGTAAACTCTACCATTTCAATTGGTAAAGAGGATATAGAGTTTGGTTGACTGCAGAGCTAATTGTGAGTTACCTTTTAGAACTAAAGAGGTGGGTGGAGTTACCCATGTGAACTAGAGAGATGGGTAGCGTAACCCACGTGATCTGATTGGAGTTATCTCTTTGAAGATAAATAAATATTTAATTCATTTATTTAATTAAATTTTTTGACATGTGAGATAATTGAATTCTTTTTTATTTAGAATTGCTTTGTTGAATGAAATTAAATTAATTTAATTGGAAGAATTTAATCAGTAAGTTTAAATATTTCAATTTAAACTATAGGAAAGTGAATTTAATTAATTAATTAATGGTTATTAATCAATTAAGGTTAATTAATTAAATAAAATTAGTTATTTAATTAATTTTGGGAATTTGATTAGATGATTTGGGGAATGAATTTGGAGGAAAATAGATGATTAATTAATGATTAAAAACCATTAATTAATAGATGAAAATTAGTGGTTTTAATGTCAAGTCGCAAGTCTGTCTATTTTAGGGTGTGTATAGGGATATATTGATCAGATTAGTTTTATGAGCTTACAATAGATCTAAAAATCTTAAAGTATAAGTTGTATATGTGAACAGATCATACTATTTCAATTTAACCATTGATTTAGAAAGTCTCTTAACCGAGCAGGATTTAAATATCCTTTCTATATTGAGATACGTCCATAGGAGTATCAAAAAGTTTGATCATGAAGATAGCATGAGATGCTAGATACCTATTGACAGGCCAAGAGAGTTTTTGATCAAGGAAGGTAGCATAGAGATGCCCAATATCAAGTGATAGACTAAACTTTTAAATCCTATAACAAGGTCACACCTAACAGTGTGTTTGTAACCTTTAACACGGTTGGTTCTTCACTGAGCTCACTTTAGAAGAGTGAAAATTTTGGGTTACTGATCCCAAGTGGTTTTTCCTTTAACAGGGTTTCCACGTTAAGAATCTACGTGTCAATGTGTTTATGAGTCATTATTTTAGTGTTTTTCATTACACATAGCTAATTTAGATTGATCGGTATACTCTAGATAATTTACTGTCTTTTGGTTAATTAATAGACTCCTATTCAGTAAACATACAAAATAAGGTTTAACAAAGCATTCCGAGCAGTAGTAATTTGATAAGTATATTTGAAGGCATTCATCTTATAGGACTGAAGATAAATAGAGGCTTAATATTGTGGTACTAAGTTTTTGGGTTGATTAATTGGAATATTTTGAGGCCACTAATTCACCCCCCCTTGCAGTTATTACTAACATTTATGTTGTGTTTGTTTTTTGAATTATTGTTCTTAAAGGGTTTGGGCTACATTAGTTTCCTATATCGGTAATAATACGAACGATATTGGTCAATTTGATGAATGATGATAATATTGAATGTTCAGATGCTGTGATCAGTTAGGAAGTATCTAAAAAAATTCATGTTTACCTACATCTATAATCACTTAAGAAAATTCAATGTACAAGAAGATATTTGAGGCAAACACCAGTGATATCGGCACTAATAGTCAATTGGTCTAGTCAAATTGGTTAAATCAAGGTTGTGGTCAATTATTCGTCAATGTTCAATTTATTTTTGAATTGTATTGTTGAGGGACGATACTGAACATTAAAATTTCCTATGTTGGCATGATCACTTATGTAATTTGGATAGATTTTTTGAGCTGACTTGTAATATTTTTTAGGGTTTGTGATAAACAAGAAAAAGTATATAAAAGGATGAAAAATCGTTAAATTATGGTGGTTAATTTATGATGTGGTGATTGTGATCATTGAAGGTGAAGTGTAGAAGTTTGTTAGAGGTGGTAGAGAGATCACTACAGCACTCTAAGAAGTACATAAGTGGAACTGTCAGGTAGATGGTGTCATTATCAGGTCACTCTTTGAGTTTTCTACTCAAGGAAAGTTCTAACAGGCTTCCAATCAAATTTTTTTAAAAAGGCTACTCCTAACAGGGTAAGAAAGATCCTAACATGTATGAAGATTAAATCCTTTAATAGGGTGACTCTTTGAAGGATTTTTAAATCTCTTAATCGAGTAGTTCTTAACAATACTGTTAAAATATCCTTTAATTGGGTTATAAATACTCTTAACCGGGTATACCATTAACAGGAGGATATAATGCTCCTAATAGGGAAGATCTTATTGCTATAGTAGTGATATTTTTGTATACTAATTCCCACAATGGTTTTTCCCTCTAACAAGGGTTTCCATGCAAAAATATTGGTGTCCTTGTGTTACATTTGTGGATGCATGTTTTACTTTTTTTCTATGAAGCATTTACCTTTGCATGTTGGTTTATTTGGAAGTTTATGAGAATATTTTGTAGATCTATGGTTGCACTGATTCACCCCCCCCACCCCCCCTCAGTGCCATATATAAGACTAAAAAATATTGTCTTTTCACTTATTTATCTTTATTATAGTCCCTATGCTCTTATATTTTTTTCATCAAGCGATCTTAAGAATCAAAAGTGACTATTCATTTTATAGGATTCCTAAAACGTAGATTTTATTTATAAGCATCAAAAAAAAATCTTTATTTGGAAGCTTATGAGAATATTTTGTAGATCTATGGTTGCACTGGTTCTTAGAATCTATTACTATACCTCCATAGTTGAACCTACACCTGCACACATTTTGATGCTAAAATTGATCGTGTTAGAGATATTTTACATATTTCTATGGATTCACTCAAATATTTCAATCTTTAGTGTCAAATTATCACAATAAAGAAGCTCTAAATTCAACCTCTACCTTAGGATAAGCCATCAAAGGTGTCTACAACAACATCATGTACAAATCTAAAAGTTTTGTCAGAGTTGGTGAAAAAATGTAGAGTTTCAAAGGAAGCAATCATGCATATGAAGACACTACCACAACCAAAGGACGTAATAGAGGTAAAATACTAGCAAGCCAAAATAATAGAACTATATGTCTACTCAAACACATATTAAGATTATTTTTTACATTAAGCATAAATTTTGGAATTTAAACAAACATTCTCCAATGAACATAATGAATATTGATAAATTTATATCCTTGTTTCAAATCTATTTATTTTCTACAAAAATTACCTTATCTTATTTTATTGTTTTAACATATTTTACACCTATTCATAAATTCAATACTGAATAAATAAATACAAAAGCATTTTTTGTCTCATTTTAGTTTCTTTGAACTAAATAGTAATTTAAAAATATAAAAGATGTACCTGCATTTATATGAAGAAAGTGATGCTTGCCTCACTTAGCCAATGGATAGAGAAGACATGCTTAAACTTACATTAACAAGTATAGGTTAAAAGATGAAAAGCCAAATTGGGAATTAAAATTGCCCCAAATTGAAATTTATATATAAATTATAAATCTAACATTTTTTAAAAATATGGGTAAGATTGCTTAGCAAATAAAAGTGTGTATTTGTATAAATATAAATACCTTTTTTCTCATTCTTTTAGCTAGAGTAAAAATAATTTTGATTTGTTTTTTGGATGGTGGATTTTATATCATCTTTTTTCTTATTGGTTTTGAATTTTGGTCACTGGTTTAATCAGAAAACATATTAAAATCCTTCCTAGTGAGGTGGAAGATTCTATTGAGGTGAAGGCTCAGCCTATTGAGGTGGTCTATGGCTGCTGGGAGGAGGTTTCTGGTGGTGGAGTGTGGTCTCCTCCTTCTTGTAGCCACATGATGACTAGCTGGAATTGGCTAGGGGTTGGCCCTTTAGTTTTGCAGGTGGATTGGGTTGTGATGAGGTGCATCATCTGGGTTGGAGGTTTTCCTTTAGTGCTGATGGGAAGATTTGTTACCAAAGATGAGGAAGAGGGAGTCTGTTGTTTTCCTCCTTTTTATCTTTCCATAGTTGTTTGTTCCTTGTGGCTGGTAGGTGCATGCAGGTAGATGAAGATAGATTTCAAGGGCCCATCCTGGATGCTGGGTGTTTTTTACTATGGTTAAAGGCAGCTTTTAGGGTAATGTTGCTCTTTCATGTTGGTCTTGTTAGTTTTGGGTTCCATGTCAAAACCCTAGACTTCTGTTTGGGGAGTTTTAACACTCCAGTTAAATTAATGATGTAAGGGTTAGGCCTATTTTTTTGGCAGATAAAGTGATTTATCTTTTTTAAATGTTGGTTGTCTATTGTATTTGGGTTTTTAGTTTAAAAAGTAAACTCTTTAGCAGTGTTTCGTCTTTGTTGGGTTTCAGATTCCCACCAAAATTTGTTTGCAAAGGGTTTTGAGACCCCTTCAAAATTTTTTTTTACCGTAATAATAAAAAGTGTTTAATCAATTACACTACAATCCTTAAGTATTGTTTATTATTTTTTACAACTTGACCTTACCAACTATATTAGTTGTTTGAATGACCCTTTTTTGAACTTTTACATTCAATATAACTCAACCTTTCTTAAAAAAATATGATTCGTAAAATGTAATTTAAAATATTAAAAGAAAAAATTAAAATATACTTAAATTCAAATATATTTATTTTAGATAAAAGGTAACCAAACGCGAACATTACATGAATAAATAAATAAAAACATTACATCCAACCTCATTTGGCAAAAAATAACATCGAGTTAGTGCCTATGAGGCCCGCCCCATACAACCATGTTAACCAAGCGCTAAAGAGGTAACGCATAATTACAAAGCCAACGCGCTTGATACAATAGAAAAGAGAGACCAACTAAAACTACTACAATGAAAAACCAACTACCAATGCATGTAGCACATATGAGAACAAACAAACACATCACAGCGCTACCATTTACAAGCTCCTAATCCCATCCAGGATCACTACCAGACATTCATCTAAGTCCACCAAATGTCCACCAAACGAGCAACTGTCAACCAATTCTCCTTTGAATCCATAAGGTGCCAAAAGGGACTGAAGTTTTTGTTAAACACACCCACTTTAAACACTTACCAAGTATTCTCAATGATTATCCTCTTTTTATCCTCATCTTTATAGTTATTTGGATCGAAATAGATGATAATATGTTTTTGAGCATCCCATCTTCTAGTTCCATAATAGAATTTTCCACAGCATCCCCCATCTACCTCTCTGACAAATCCATCAATCAGTTTGATAAACCTCTCCATAGAGTCTTAAATATCCACTAATGGGCAAAGCACTTATTCATAAATCAAGCCATCACACCAATGCACCCTTAACCCAAGAATATCGGTAACTATCCTAGTTATATCCTCCAAAACCTGCGAGTCGGCAAGGAACGATCAACGACACTAGGTTTGGAGATCCTCCTCCCTACACATACAAATCAAACCAAAATGATGCACAATATTTTGAATACTCAAACAAAGAACGCTGGCAGCTGTGTATAGAACCAGATATTCACCTCCCAAAACTCAAACCTCTGTCACCTTTGTTTGTCCCAACCAATTCTTACAAAGGAAATATAGAGAAATCCATATCACTCACAAGTGTGGGAACAGGGATATGCGTAGATACTTTCAGCCCATCCAAGGAGGATTCACTTGGTTATTGCCTAGTCCATACTCTAATCCAATGGAAAAACTTATGGATATTCATTCAAGACTTATTTAGAACCTCCTTATAATCTTCTGCATCAAAAAGGGTTCCCAGTGACTCCCATACTTGACACCTATTTATCTTGCTCGATACCACATAGACACATGTAGGCACTCTTTTTCATGCATATGTGTCATGACTCGACCTTTGAGAATCCTTTATTTTAGGCTTGTTATGTGACTTTGTTTACTTTGGTTGACCTAGTCACTATGATTCGACTATGGTGATGTACCTTATTGTTACGCCTTCTAGTTAAACCTTGTGTTGATGTTTTGAATTAATGGTAATTGCAACTTTTTAAATATGTTATGATGATGACTTTTGAGATGAAGCAATATTATGATGCTTAATAGATGCTTAATTTTATTATTACATGCATATATGAGGAATTATGATGTAATTTCTAATAAAAAGAGTTGATTTATGAATTATGGATTTTAAAAGAAATATTTTGAAATTATTGAATAATTGTTTAATCGAGTACTGATATATCATTTGGATATGAGTGTGTCTGAGTGGATGCAAGAATGAAGGCAGGGGTGTGGTTTAGGTAGAGGAGGTTAGCATTAGCTCTGGTGGGTGCGGATGGTCTGGTTCTGCACACACCACTTATAATGCTATGTTGGTTAAATATTAGAGTTTTTTTTTAATCTCTCCTTGCTCTCATAATATACATTTATTTTTTACTGTATTAATTCTTGTAAATAAATTTCTCTAAATGACTTAGCGGTAAAATCCATGACACAATATGAATAATAAATGTAGGATGAAATTATACATTATGTGCAATGAAGTATGCTTTTGATAGAAAAAAGCAGCAAGAGGGTGCTGGCCCATAGAACAGGGGACTGGAGGCACATTAACAGCAGGTTAATGGCACAGTCGAAGTATGTAGCAAGATTTTACTGTTAACACCAGCTTCTAAGCTTTTACCTCTATCAAAAACAAAGGTAACAGTTCTGCGTAAATGTAAAAGACTAAAGTATCTAAATGAAGTATGTTATGATGGAACTAAATTTGAAATTGTCTTCTTTCCACTTAGCGGAATTGTAGAAGGAAATTTTTTTTTTATTAAAAACAATTGATTAGAAGGGTGTGTGGGGGGCATTAAAGTAGGGATGCCATTCTTGATGGAAAAATGATAGTGAAGAGGAAGAAAAAGATCTTTTTTCAGGGAAGAAAGGAATGGGAGAGAGGAAAAATGTCATTGGAGGAAAGGGAGGATAGTGATCGACTGTAGTAGCAGGACAACTACAACTACAACTGCGGAATTCAAAGAAACCAGGTTCTTCATTTCAAAATAGCTACAATTGTTATGTTATTGCTATGCTGCTTGTGTATGGTTTTACTGGATGCCTGGGATATCCTATGAATTCCTTAGCAAGATTAAACTTTATTTGATTTCCAGTCTTGCTCTTTCCAAAATGCATTCTTTCCCATTCCTTTCTCTCTGTAATCTATGCTCGGCTGGAAGTGTCCACGCCTATTATGTATTGCTTAGTATCCTTCACTGAAGTTGCAAGTGTCTTTTGATATCCTCATGCGGGTTGATTCTTGTTACCTTTTAGCATGCCTTTCTATCCATTATGGAGTTGAAAATGTGTAGTGTTGGCATTCAATTAAGACCTGTTGTGACTAAAGTTTTGGAGACTCCCACTTGGCCAGGGGTACATGATTCAATATGCACTAATCACTATAAAGTTACTAAGCCTGGAGTCCTCTATGCTATTCCCACATAGAGAAACCATGAGATACGTTCGAACCACTGGTGTAGTGTTCTCCAAGCCCATGCCAAGGATGTCGTTGTAGAATTAATTTTTCCACCTTTGACCGCTAGCTACTTAATCCAAACCACATACTATAAGGGAATAGTGAAACACGATGAAGCCATTTCTTATAGGAAGTTTTTATTTCATTTCTTGTCTAGAGTTTAGTTATAATGAAATTGATTATGTTTAATTACCGAAATGGAGTTTAACCTCTGGAATTGATATTTGATAATATTGGTCACCTGCGCATAATAGCACATTTGGTTGTTTAGTAGACTATTTATGTGTTTCCTCGGTACTCTCCAGCTTGGAGTCTTCTGTCATTTTTTTTTAATTTTCTTTGTTTCCATTGCGTGTAAGCTATGCCTAAGAATTTTTCCCTCTTCAAGCGTCGAGAGGTATAACAATCATGATCTATTATTGTTTTTAAATGAACACACTACGTAAACATTTCATTACACTAATACTTACACTGGCCCATTCTTTAACAAAATTTTAACTAATGTGTTAGTACGCTGCTCCATAAACCGGTGCGTAGAAGAACCAACATCCCCACTCTTTCTCCTTCATTGGCACGCTTATTGTTGTCCACTCATTGTGTTGGTGTGAACTCTCAGAGAAGAATGTGTCTCTGGCCAGTTAGGCTTCCACTTAAGTTTTATTTTCTTCGCATGACATTGCGTTGTACTTTAAGGTGAGGAATGATTGTTTGAGAGATATATGAATCCCGAATATTATTATTGGTGTGATCAGTCCAGTTTGAGTTGTTGTGAAAATTCCTTCTGAATTCTATTTTGGTTTACTGTAGAGTTAGAACCTTTTCTGCATTGTCACATTTATGTTTACTTTGCAGATGTATCTGGGGTAAAATAAATTGAATTGTATAGTTGATATCCTTTCATTATGTTGCTAAGCTGAATAAAGTTGTTTTCTTGCGTACTATGAGACCTTGATATATTTTGAGACATTCATTATGAGAGTAGTGTTGTTAAGAATAAATGAGGAAAATGTTGATTAAATTGTTTCAATAGAGTATGTTTTTAGAGAGATTCCTTCCTTGTAGTTATGTGCATGTTATGTTTCCATTATGGGAGGGTGCTAAATGTGGAAATTCAGAGGAGGGCAATAATGATTGTTTATATGTGTAATTCTACTTGCCAGTTTCTTTGGACAAAGTGTATTGCATATGTACTTTCTTATATGCTGGTTGTTTGATCCATCCCTCTACCACATCTGTGTTTGTTCTATAATTAGACTATGTGTTAGTAGATATGTTCACGAATGCACCAGATCCATCCGACTCCTCAGTGTCGGTTGCTAGGCTTCTCGGGCAAGGGTTGGCGCATTCTTCGTGTCAGGAAGAACCTCGGGGGAGCTAACCACTCTGTGGTTGGGCAGTAAAAGTGCCTGGGCCACACTCTCATCTTGAGATAGTAGATTGAAGCCTATCAGATGGCTAAGGAGACAGGGACATACAAAAGGACAAAGGTAAAAGGTATATTCTTTTTGTTTTGGTATTATGTGCTAATTTTCATATACTTATTAGCTATGATGCATCTATGTACTGAGATGTATTGATGTCTAGCATGCAGGTCGGCATCCAAAATGCTTTATGTATGACACTTAATGAAATAAAGCATTTATTGTACTTTTGTAATTTAATTAAGTTTTGATGTGTAGGACGACTTCCCCTTTGTAATTAATATAACATTTATTATGAACATGTGATGTTTTGACTTGCGTCTGTTAAGACGACTTTATTGTATAAATTATCCTCGTGGGTTCTTGATGATATCGACGTGTAGGTTGAAATCATGAGTTAAGATCTTTTCATTATAAATATGTAATGGTTTGATTTTTCTATGTATATTTTTTACCATGTATTCTTTTCGACATTTCTACAATTTATGTTTTATGTGTGACATGACATTTTGTGAAAAAATGCAGTCTTTACATGTGGTATCAGAGCCAGTGTTTAACACTGGGGATTTGTCCTAATGCTTGCTAAAGTTGTGTATTTCTGTGTGGGAGTAGGACTTAATCTATCATCATGAACACCATAAATAGTAACAAGGGCAGATCTAGCAATGGTCCGAATGAACAACCCAATCAGAGGCTATATCAGAGTTTAGCCCTTTTGACCAAATAAGCGGACCTCCTGCAACAACAGGGTGCATGTATGGATCACCATGAGAATGATATGAGGGGTAGGTGGGATGAGAACCGTCTGAATGAAGAGAAAAGTAAACTAGAGGAGGATAGGAGGATGGAGGAGCAACGGAAAAGAGAAGATGATCTCAGGGCTACAGAGGTATTCAAAAACAAGGGCAAGATAGCTGAGGATATTAGCAAAGATATGAAAAAGGTCACTCCTAATTTTCGTAGTAAGACCCTTAGGAATGATGTTGAGGCATGGATAATTTCCTTGGAAAAATATTTCCATGTTTGAAGTTTCTCTGGGCAATCTAAGGCAATGTGGGCTACTTTCCAGTTGACAAGAGAAGTTGCCACTTGGTAGGAGAATGTAATGGAAGAAAAGAAACTTCACCCAGGAGAGATTTCATGAGAGGAATTCTTGCATTTATTCTACATGAGGTGGTTACCTTAGTTATTCTTTGAATAGAAGGTGGTAGAGTTTCAGAATTTGATTCAGGGAGTCCTAAAAGTTACTCAATATCATGAGAGATTTTTTCATTTGGTGAAGTATGTTCCAAAGTACCAATAGGATAAACCATTTAGGACTCACAATTTCATAACATGATTACGTCCTGAGGTGGGTTTCGAAGTTGAAATGCATGAGCCTGAAACCATGGATTTTTCACTCAGAAAGGTTCTTAGACAAGAACAAAGGTTATAGAGTTTGCCCAAGATGAATAGTAACAACAAATCCAATAACAATCAAGGTTTCAAAAGGAAATATCAGGATAATAAAAACATAATGGTGGATGCAAAAAGATTAAGAACATGAAGGGAAAAGGACAAGGGAATTTAGGAATGAATTCCTACAGGAACTCACAGAACCAGAATCTGAACAAGGGGAACAATAAGAATTCTTACAGGAATGGCAATGGGAGGGACAAACTGGATGGAAAACATTGACCCCAAGATGGGTGTTTTGTCTACAGAGGTGATCATTTTTCTGCTAGATGTCCACATCACTCAGATTGTAGAGGCCTTCAAGCACAACATCATATTCACGCATCTATTGATCATAGGTAGGATAATTTTCTCGTTACCCCTATCCAGATGAATGGTAAGATTTTTGGTTAGAATGTTTCAATTTTAATAGATACAAGAGCTACTGAATTCTTTGTAGATCCTAGATTAGTATCTAGAATTTCAGTTAGAGCAGGATTTATGGCTGAACCTTGGATTGTAGAATATGGCAATAGGGCAGAGCGTCGGGTAGAGCAGTGTTTATCATGTAGTGAGTTGGAACTTCCTATCTTTCTCACACAATTAAATCTTTATGTCACCCCTTTGGGATCATATGATGTTATATTAGGCATCAACTAGCTAACTGAGCATAAGGCGATTGTAGATTCTAGAGATAAGTCTTTTGTATGCTTTGATGATACAAGGAAATATGTAGTAATAAAGGGTATAAAGTGATCTATGGAATTGAGGCAGATTTTTGCTATGCAGTTAAAAAGGGAAAAAAGGAAGGGGTATATGTTATATGTAGATCATGTCAAGGATATTGATGCAAATACTAGTGTGAATGATTCTCCCTTATTATAGGAATTTTGGGGTGTATTTCCAGAAGAATTTCCTGAACTACCTCCGAAGAGAGAATTTGATTTCTCTATTGAATTGATGCCTGGAATTGAGCCACAATCTAAGGCTCTATACAGAATGGCTACTACTGAGATGTATGAACTAAAAGTTTAATTCCTAGAAATTATGGACAAAGGGTTCATACTCCCTAGCATATCACCTTGGGGAGCCCCAGTGATCTTTGTTAAGAAGAAGGATGGTACTTTGTGATTGTGTAATGATTAAATAATTCTCAACAAAGTGACCATCAAAAATAGGTATCCCCTTCCACAAATAGATGAGCTATTCAACCAAATGAAAGGTGCAACTATATTTTCTAAGATTGCTTTGAGATTTGGATATCATCAGCTCCAGATTAAGGATGAGGAAATATCAAAAAATGCTTTTAGGACATGGTATGGGCATTACAAGTTTGGTTTTCTACCTTTTGGATTAATGAATGCTCCTTCTTCTTTCATGAACCTTATAGACAATATTTTCAAAGATTATTTGGATAAGTTTGTGGAGATTTTTATTGATGACATCCTAATTTACTCTAAGTACATGGAGGAACATAAAGAACACTTGTGTATAGTCTTACAACATCTGAGAGACAGGAAACAGTATGGTAAGCTATCAAAGTGTTCATTTTATCAGAAAGAGATTCATTATCTAGGGCATATCATATCTGGAGATGGAATTGCAGTAGATCCTACCAAGATTAAGGCTATACTAGAATGGCCTGCTACTAGCAATTTGAGCGAAGTCCGAAGCTTCATGGGGTTGGCTAGTTATAACAAGAAATTTGTGGAGGGATTCTCCAATATTTCTACTCCCATTACATCCCTACAAAGAAAAGGGAAACATTATGAGTGGATAGAGACATGTGAGAAAGATTTTCAGTTATTGAAAGAGAAGCTTACATCCGCTCCCATTTTGGTTGTACCTAACCCCAATGGACAATTCACTATAATTATTGATGCTAGGTGAGGGTTTGGGTGGCATGTTGATGAAAGATGAAAGAGTAGTGGCTTATGAGTCACAAAAACAAAAACAACATGAGGTTAATTATGCTACACATGATCTAGAATTGGTTGCTACTGTATGTGCTTTACAATTGTGGAGGCATTACTTGTTAGGTAAGCATTTTGAGCTGAAGACAGACCATATGGGACTTAGATATATTTTCACGCAGCCTAATCTCAATTCCTGGTAGAGACGTTGGTTAGTGTTTCTAAGCAAGTATGATTTTAGCATTGAATACATTAAAGGGAAAGAGAACAGAGTGGCAGATGCTTTTAGCAGGCAAAGGAACATTTCTGCCATCTCTACCTCTAGGAAACGCCTAAGAGAGAAGGTATTACTTCATCTTCCAAGAGATGACCATTATGAGTTGGTCAAATCAGCCTTGCAAAATGATCCATTTGAATACCGTTTTGACGGATACAGTTTTGAGGATGATGATATTTTGAGATACCAAAATAGGATGTACATTCCCGACCAAGTAGGGTTGAGGAAAGTGGTACTTGAGGAGATGCACTGCAGTCCATTTTCAGGTCATCCAGGGGTAAATAAGATGATTTCCAATTTGAGACCATTGTATTTTAGGCTACGGCTTAAGAGTGATGTGACAACTTACATAGCCCAGTGTTTGGAATTCCAACGAGTCAAGGCTGAGCATGTTCACCCAGCAGGATTATTGTATCTGCACGATATTCCAGAATATAAATGGCAAGTCATCAGTATGGATTTCATACAAGGATTACCCATGACCAGGTAGAGGCATGATGTCATTTTGGTTGTAGTTGACAAACTAACCAAAGTGGTCCATTTTATTCCAGGGAGCTTGAAGGATGGATCCTTGGTTTTGGCCAAGAAATTTGTGCATGATATTTTTTGACTTCATGGTGTGCCGGAGACTATTATATCTGATAGAGACACTCAGATGACATCAAGGTTCTGGACAACCTTGAATTATTCTTTGGGTACACATCTCAACTTTAGCACAGCCGACCATCCTCAGATGGATGAGAAAATAGAAAGAGTGAATCAAGTGGTAGAGGATTTTCTCCGAATGTACTGCATGGATTAGCAATACAAGTGGGAAGAGTATCTTCCCTTGGTAGAGTTTGCATACAATAAATCTTACCATGCTTCTCTAGGTATGGCACCATTTGAGGCACTTGATGGGTGTAAGTGCCGCGTTCCTATCAGTTGGGAAAGGATTGAAGATAGGATTGTGATTGGTCCTGGTATGTTGTGAGAGATGGAAGAGCATATGGTTTTGATCCAAGATACGTTGAAAGAAGCAGCGGATCGACAGAAGAGCTGTGTGGATAAGAACCACACTTTTAGATAGTTCCAAGAAGGGGACAAGGTGTTCTTGTGTTTTCGGCCCCATAAGAGTTCCATATCTTTCGGCAAGGCTTTGAAACTTGCGTCATGATATGTGGAACCCTTTGATGTTTTGGAAGTCATCAACCCAGTTGCATACTGACTTTCTCTACCACCCTCTTTGGCCTGAATGCATAATGTCTTTCACGTTTCATTGCTGAAACCTTATCATCCAGATGCTTCACATATTTTGGATTGGCATGCTTTGCAAGTTCAGGAACCAGAGGTAGTGCAAGTGGAGCCAACCCAGCTTGTTGAGCAGCGTACTATCTGAGTGCACAACAAAGATATTTTGCAGTACAAGGTCCAGTGGGACTAATTCTCTGTTGGAAGTGCCACTTGGGAGGATGCAGAGGACGTGCATCAATCATTTCCTCATTTCTTCTCATAGACTATTTTTCTTGAGTCTCTACGATGTATATATTTATGTGTGGTGTGTTTCATTTTGGCATATTTTGATGTGACATCGGGTCGATGTCTTCTCCTACTTGGGAGGGATGTCATGACTCGACCTTTGAGACTCCTTTAATTTAGGCTTGTTATGTGACTTTGTTTACTTTGGTTGACCTAGTCGCTATAATTTGACTAGGTCAATGTACCTTGTTGTTACGCCTTCTAGTTAGACCTTGTGTTGATGTTTTGAATTAATGGTAATTGTGACGTTTTAAATATGTTATGATGATGAGTATTGAGATGATGCAATATTATGATGCTTAATTTTATTATTACATGCATATATGAGGAATTATGATATAATTTCTAATAAAAAGAGTTGATTTATGAATTATGGATTTTAAAAGAAATATTTTGAAATTATTGTTTAATCGAGTACTGATATATTATTTGGATCTGATTGTGTCTGAGTGGATACAGGAATGAAGGTGGTGGTGTGCTTGAGGTAGAGGAGGTTAGCCATCAGCTTTGGTGGGTGCGGATGGTCTAGGTCTGCACACACCACTTCTAATGTTATGTTGGTTAAATATTAGAGTTTTTTTTATCTCTCCTTATCTCATAATATGTACGTTTATTTTTTACTACTTTACTTCTTGTAAATAAATTTCTATAAATGAATTAGCGGTAAAATCAATGACACAATATTAATAAGAAATGTAGGATGAGATTATACATTATGTGCAATGAAATATGTTTGACGAAACCAAATTTTAAATTGTCTTCTTTCCACTTAGCGGAATTGTAGAAGGAAATACTATTTTTATTAAAAAGAAACGGTTAGAAGGGTGTGCGGGGGGCATTAAAGTAGGGATGCCACTCTTAAAGGAAAATGACAATGAAGAGAAAAAAAAAATTTCAAGGAAGAAACGAATAGGGGAGAGAGGAAAAATGTCGCTGGAGCAAAGGGAGGATAGTGATCAACTGTAGTAGGAAGACAACTACAACTTCAACTGCAGAATTCAAAGAAACCAGGTTCTTCTTTTCAAAATTAGTTGCAATTGTTATGTTATTGCTATGCTTCTTGCGTATGGTTTTAATGGACATCGGGGATATTGTATGAATTCCTTAGCAAGATTAAAATTTATTTGATTGCTAGTCTTGCTCTTTCCAAAATACATTGTTTCCCATTCGTTGCTCTTCGTAATCTACGATCAGCTGGAAGTGTCCGCGCCTATTATGTATTGCTTAGTATCCTTGACTGAAGTCACAAGTGTCTTTTGATATCCTCATGCGGGTTGAGTCTTGTGACATTTTAGTGTGCCTTACCATCCGTTCTGGAGTTGAAAACGTTTAGTGTTGGCTTTAGATTAAGACATGTTGTGACTAAAGTTTTGCAGACTCCCACTTGGCCATGGGTACACGATTCAGTATGCACTAATCACTATAAAGTTACTAAGCCTTGATTCCTCTATGCTACTCCCACATAGAGAAACCATGAGATACGTTCAAACCACTGGCATAGTGTTCTCCAAGCCTGTGACAAGGATGTCGTTGTAGATTAATTTCTCCGCCTTTGACCACTTGCCGCTTAATGCAAACCACATACTATAAGGGAATAGTGAAACACGATGAAGCCGTTTCTTATAGGCAGTTTTTATTTCTTTTCTTGTCTGGATCTTTGTTGTAATGAAATTGATTATGTTTAATTACGAAAATGGAGTTTAACCTCTGGAATCGATATTTGATAATATTGGTCACCTACACGTAATAGCAAATGTGGTTGTTTAGCAAACTATTTCTGTGTTTCCTCAGAGCGCTGCAGCTTGGAGGCTTCTGTCATTTTTTTTTAATTTTCTTTGTTTCCCTTGCATGTAATTTATGCCTAAGACTATTCCCCTCTTCAAGCATCGACAGGTATAACAATCATGATCTATTGTTGTTTTTAAATGAACACGCTGCGTAAACATTTCATTACACTGATACTTTGACACTGGCCCATTATTTAACAAATTTTTAACTAGTGTGTTAGTACGCTGCTCCATAAACCAGTGCATAGAAGAACCAACAACCCCACTCTTTCTCCTTCACTAGCATGGTCGTTGTTGTTCACCCATTGTGCTGGTGTGAACTCTCAGAGTAGAACGTGTGATCAGCCAGTTAGGCTTACACGTGTTTTATTTTCTTCGCATGACATTGCGTTGAACTTTAAGGTGAGGAATGATTGTGTGGGAGATATATGAATCCCGAATGTTATTATTGGTGTGATCAGTCTAGTTTGAGTTGTTGTGAAAATTCCTTTTGAATTCTATTATGGTTTACTGTAGCGTTAGAACTTATTCTGCGTTGTCACATTTCTATTTACTTTGAAGATGTATCTGGGGTAAGATAAATTGAATTGTATAGTTGATATCCTTTTATTTTATTGCTGAGCTGAATAAAGTTTTTTTCTTGCGTACTATGAGACCTTAAAATATTTTGAGACATTCATTATGAGAATAGTGTTGTTAAGAATAAATGAGGAAAATGTTGATTAATATTGTTTCAGTAGAGTATGTTTTTAGAGAAATTTCTTCCTTGTAGTTGTGTGCGTGTTATGTTTCCATAATGGGAGGGTGCTGAATGTGGAAACTTAGGGGAGGGAAGTAATGATTGTTTATATGTGTAATTCTTTTTGCAAGTAGAAACCTGGTGTAATTTTCTTTGGCCAAAGCGTATTGCATATGTACTTTCTTATATGCTGGTTGTTTGATCCATCCCTCTGCCACATCCGTGTTTGTTCTACAATTAGACTATGTGTTAGTAGATATGTTCTCGGCTGCACCAGATCCATCTGACTCCTCAGTGCAAGGGTCAGCGCATTCTTCGTGTCAAGAAGAACCCCGAGGGAGCTAACCACTCCGTGGTTTAGTGGTAAAAGTGCCTGAGCCACACTCCCATCTCGAGATAGCGGATTGACACCTGTCAGATGGATAAGGAGATAGGGACATATAGATGGACAGAGGTCCAAGGTATATTCTTTTTGTTTTGGTATTATGTGCTAATTTTCATATACTTATTAGCTATGATGCATCTATGTAATGAGATGTATTGATGTATAGCGTGCATGTCAGCATTCAAAATGCTTTATGTATGACACTTAATGAAATAAAGCATTTATTATACATTCGTAATTTAATGAAGTTTTGACGTGTAGGTTGACTTCCCCTTTGTAATTAACATAACATTTATTATCGACATGTGATGTTTCGACTTGCGTCTGTTAAGACGAATTTATTGTATAAATTATCCTTGTGTATTCTTGATGATATCGACGTGTAGGTCAAAATCCTGAGTTAATATCTTTTCATTATGAATATGTAATGGTTTGATTTGTCTATGTGTATTTTCCACCATGTATTATTTTTGACATTTCTACAATTTATGTTTTATGTGTGACATGGAATTTTGTGAGAAAATGCAGTCTTTACAATATATAACTTTCAAAACTCTATTAAGCATCCTTAGATCTGAAGAGCAGCTCAAACCACGTATTGTCTAGCAATTTGAGCAGAAGAATCACTTGTTTAATGTACGCAATCTGGGTGAAAACCAGATTATGACTTTAGAGATAGCTATTGGGTAAGCTTAAGACATAATGTACTAAAGATCAAAAAATGTCAAAGTTTCTTTTTTTGAGAAATTCTTAAAAATACAGTAAGTTTTTGGAAAAAAAAATTTGGTTTTCGACCACAAAATATGTAGATCATAAAAAAAATAGATACTAAAAATTTTGCGAAAATCCATAGTATTTTCAGATCTTTCAGATTTGATCAATTGTACATTCTGTCTTATACTCATCCCCCCTCAAGATTAGTCCACACCATCCTACACCCAATCCAAATTTATATCTTACGTTTGTGGTACTAGACCTTATCCTTTGGGTTTGTCATTTAGCCTATGAATATGGTGTAAACCATACCTTATCCTTTGGGTTTGTCATTTAGCCTCTAAATATGGTGTGACTACCCAACATAACCTTTCAGAAGACTATAACCATCTTTGAACTTCTCTCTCATGATAGCCCTGGTGTGCACTACTTCTTACCAAATTGATCTTCGCTGCCAACCCTATTGTCCTCTTTTACTAACCGTGCTGACCTCTGTCACTATTCATGTTGTCTATTTTATCCATGTCTAGTTCTTTTTCTAGGGATAATGCCTCAACCAAACACTTATTCATTTCCAATTTATGCATCATCTAAGAGGGATCAAACACGTGAGACTCCTTATGGAGATTTACAACATGATTCACAAGCCAATCTGCCATCTGATTGGCTTCTCTGAAGCAATGACTCACTTTAAATTCCTCAAACCTTGGTAGAAGTTTCCAAACTTCTAGTAAAACCCAACAAAAAAATTTCTTTGACATCAGAGATAAGGTCACAATTTGAGAGTCTCCCTCTATGTGGATTTTCTTCAACTTTAAATTTAATGCTAATTGAATACTTGATTAAAATGAACTTACTTCTACTATGTTATTTGTACAACTGGGAAGTCTCTTGGCTAGAGAGCCTAAAATCTTTCCTTGGCAATCTCCAATTACACAACTAGCACTTGATCTGCCCAAATTACCTTTGACACTATGTAAGATTTCATCTTAGCAAAGCTAAATGGGGGGTTCTACTTGACCTTTTCTCTGATTGAAGAGTTGGTAAGTTTTCCCACTATAACACTATTAAATTAAATGGAATACATATGAGGGGAAAGTCATTCAAGATTTTTAAGTCTATTGAAGAGAATACCAATGATAATGATGTGGCTCTAGTTGTGTATGATATGACATTTTCTAATATGGATTTCTCAATTTGATCACACACTTCAAATTTAAATATTAGTAAACATCATTCAATTATGTTAAATATTTTTGAATGACAATCACATCATTTTATATAATCCTTCATCATAGACCTCATCTCTCATCCTTTAGAAGATCATATGAACTTCAAAAACATTTTACACAATTTAATCCAAAGAAAAAGCTTATTAAAGAGCTATCAGTTGTGGGACTATTTTATTAATAATTATTCAATGAGTACCGTAATCAATTACTAGGATACAAAATTTCAAAATTGCATCCAAAAAAACTAACCAAAATAATTTAAAAATTGGGACCAAAAATACTTGTAGCCTTCCAAAAACCCAAAAGCCATTCCATCTTGAGGATAATTAATCTAGCCAAGAACTGGATGCTCAACAAAATACAACCCTCCTATGTTGTATTAGAAAGACTTGAACATGTGATATTAGCAAAGGGATAAGAGGACCAAATCACAACCCTACCAATGCATAAAATGATTAAAGATTGTGTCTTTGCATGTAAAACCAAAATATTTAATAAAAAAAAGAATTAAAGATTGTCCCTTTGTAAATTAAACTAACATATATATCATAAATTTAAATTTATATATAAAATATGTTGAGATGTATTGAGGTGTCAAGTTTTTTTAAATCTAACTTTTGTCGAAGTTGATTGATGAAAAAATTAAATGCCTCAATACATCTTGATGTATTTTATATATAGATTAGATTAGGAGATATATATGGTAGTAGCAACTACAGTGTGACATGTAAGACATTAATAGGATTAGAGATAGGGTTACGGGTTGAGTTATAGTTATAATTATAGTTAGGGTTAGGATGGATAGAGATAGAATTAGGGTTAGGGATATCAATAGGTTGTGAGAATAATATATAATGCTTAACATTAGATTAAGGTTATCAAGATTCATTATAATACTTGTAATCCTAGGTGCCTCTTAAACCACACACACTAAACAAGACATAAAGCGTGGAGAATGTCAGTCAGCTCTAAGTGTTTATCACTTTTAGCATAGAAGTTAGTGCTTAGTGTGTGTGATTTAAGTCATTTGGTAACCCTAAGGTTTGATTTCAGGTACTCTCTCTAACCATGAAACCATCATTCATGTTATGGTTAGAAGTGTGGTCAAGGTTAGGTCTATGATTATGCTTAGGGTTAGGGTTTAGAATTATGGATATAATTATAGAAAGGATTAGGGTTAGGTTTTAGGGCATAGCAAAGGTTAGGGTTTAGCATTATGTTTAAAATTTTAGTTAGGATTAGGCTTGGGGTATTATCAAGGTAAGGGTTAGGATTAGGGTTAGGGTTAGGGTTATGATTATGGTTAGGGTGTTGAACACAACTAGGTGATGAGAGAGGGAGTTGAATCAAAACACTTAAAACTTTAACAAATTTGAATTCAATCACCAATCACACTAGAAGACAAATTAATGATACTAAATATAAATGATCAATATAAACACCTGTTGTACATAGAAATACAATACAGTGATAAATGTACTTATTATATCCAAATATATGATTATATAATATTTTAGGGCAGAAGTCAAGGAACTTATTGTCCGTACCAATTTAAGAAAAATTTCAAGAATTACACTAATCCTCAATGAGTATAAATATAATAGAACTCAGTGATTTAGAAAATGGGTGCCAGCAAGAAGTTGAGTCCACTTTTTGGCCAATGGGTGCGAGCAAGAAGTTGAGTCCACTTTTTGGCCAATAAGTGGAACTATTTTTTCCTATTTTTTCAAATTTGTCCTGTTTGACAAGAATATTTGAAGTATTTAGAGATTGAATATAAGAAAATATTAGTAATAGAATTTTTAGTAATCGAAGTCTACTTTCAAAATATAATCTATTTTAATACCCAGATGATAAAATTTCATTTTCAATAGGCATTACTAGAACCCACATTTTAAAGTCCATGTTTCAAGACCATACTATGTGTGTGTACGACAAGCAATATTTGACCTAAATGAAACCATTTTTCTCAATCCTTTTATGAAATAGTATGTAACACAAAAAATATTTTTTTTGTATTTTTTGTTGAATATTTGTTTTTCTTAATTTTGTATTAGGGATAATTGTTGCTTTTAAAATATCTCATGTAAGACAAGAATAATTTGACCAAAACATATGATTTTTTTTTAAAGTGTAGAATTGTCTCTAGTTTGATGTAATATAATATTTTTCGCAAGAAACTTTCAAATAAAAAGTTATTAAAATAAAAAAATAGCCTACTATCTTTAGTTTGTAGACCTATTTCAATACAAATTCAATGAAAAATAGAAAAATTAATCATATATATATATATATATATATATATATATATAGTCTGATTTATAATGGGGTTTTATTTTGTCAAAATATTCCTCTGAAAATCTTCTGATATGTCTAAAGTCCTTATTTTGTATGGACACTAGAAAAGCCTTCAAGTTGCAGGTCAAACCCAGTCCAAGGCTATGGTTTAGCTACCCAGGCTTCTTTCCAAACCAAAAGCCAACGGTAAAAGTAGGCTTGAAATTCATTTTTTTAGAAATGGGATGTCATTTAGTAAACATGACCTTATTTACCTTCTTTTAAAATTTTAATGTATAAATGACTCAATGGAAAGTTTTCTTTCAAAACTAATATTCTTTTCAAAATGGGACCCCATTTTGAAATGAGATTCCATTTATTTTTTTAAAATGGGACCCCACTTCTAAAATTTTGGGCTCGGGGATCCTGAAGCTAAATGAGACCCCCTTCATTATGAGCGGGAACCTGTTTCGTTGAGTGTGATTTCAAAAATTTAGCTAAGTATGAACATTCCACCATAAGTGGACTCAACTTCTTGCACTTACCCAAAGATAAAACTAGATTTCCTGATTCATTGAAATAACCTTCTAGTCTGATTCTTCAATAAGAACCCTTGTTTGTACAAACTAACATTCTGTAATGCCCTGCCAAGGAGCCCTTAACTCTAAGACATTATATTCAGTAAAGCAATGTAGATTATTATTTTTTTATAACAATGCACTACACCAAATAAATGAACACATTAAAATCTCATTTTATATCATCAAATTCAAGAGGATAAAGAGATTATACTATTTGTCATGCTCAATTAATAAATAATTATCATTCCATACATGAATATTGCTACTTTACTTTTGCATTATAACCACCATGTCCAACGCATGTAACTACACACATGTCTAAATAACTAGGGTAAACATTAGATACATTATCATAAATAAACATTTTATTGATATCTTATCTATGTGAGGTATTATTAAAAAAATAAGTGAAATAACTACATTAAAAACTTAAAGACAAATCCTAAGGGACTGGACCTAAGCCTCGGGGGCTCATCATTGATTTCCTTGCCTACGTTCATGCTCAGAGACTTTGTAATTCAACTTTTCCCATTCCAAACTATCTATTTATAAAATTAAGAAAGTGGGTACGTAACTCTTTCTAGGGTCATGTTCCCGAAATATTTTTTTCCCATCGGTTTCCACCTGCTTAAGTGGAATAGGGACGAAGTCCTAGACTTAAAATTGATAACTTGATACTAATACCAAAACTTAAAATATAGATTTTAGCCCATACTAATATAGCATCCATGAAACCACCTCAATTATAGGATCCACTAAAATGCCTTCCAAGAAAACGTAGGAATGAAATATAACCAAATATTAAGATAATTTATCATGTAATTCAGTACATTAAAACCATCATCATGATTGCATCATTAAAATAAGTATTATGATTATCAAAATCTCTAAGACTTGTACAATCCCAAGATTAAATGACATCATCTCAATACCTCCTCTATTTCTAATTATAAACTTAGTTATGATGAAATGCAAGCAAATGAATAATGGTTTATCCACAATTAGACTAGGAATGATTTAGAGAACCAAGTAAATGTCTATCACGACACAATATTAACCCTAAGAATCTAGAAGAAGGCATGACATACACATATTTATCAATTCAAACTTGTAATGTAACTTCTAATAATGTATAATTCATATAGATATGCAATTATACACAACCTAATAACCTCACACAAGCATATAGTTTAGTATTATAATGACCATGAGGAACCATCTTCATCTTCTAAATACAACAAATTTAATACATCATTTTAATTAAACTATGGTAACTTAAGCATCCATAAATGGGTATTTTATGATTAATTCTAATCTTAATATTATAAGATGTATTCGTTATAAATCCCTATAGATATTTTTATATTCAACTATGATTAAATATACCTTTAGATGTCATTAATTGATCTATCACGCATTGTGACACACTTAATACTCGTCTATTAGGAATGTACAAATAATCCTAAATTTCATCAATCCTAATCTTAAATACCATGTAATAAATTGTGTATAAAATAAACATTAAAACATCCTTTGATTATTACTATTTATAAATTCAATGTTCTACCATTATATCCTATTGATATAAAGATACCATGTAATAATCAATCTCATTCTTTAGAATAGAAAATAGATCACTCAAACAAAATAAAATATAATATACATTTATTTTACTAACTGTTAAGATAAACTATCCTATACACAGGAGCCATTCTACAAGCATCCTCTAGGAGAGATGTTATGTTTGATTAAGATATAAAAGGGTAAGTGTTGAGAGGGGAGGGGTGAATCAGTACTTACAAAATGTTTTAACTACTATTCTTTACTCTTCACCTAACTAAATATTATTCATAAAAACATTGAAAAGCATGTAAAGTAAATTAGAAAACCATGACACATAACACCATGATTTTGTCACATAGAAATACTTTGTTTGAGGAAAAAGTTTCAGTGGGGATGACACCCACAATCCTTCACTTCTGCAGAATAAAGGTTGCTCAGTTAGAGCTACAATGTTAGATACTTCCGGTAGATTACCCTGTTAGGAATATTATACTCAGTCAAGAGTACAAAAGACTTATTCAGTCTACCTGGTTAAAGGATTTTACAATCTCTTATCTAAGAGATGTACCCACTTAGAGGATTTACAAAATAAGACATGTTAGGGCCTACCCACTTAATGAGATTTCTACTCTTCTAACTATTACAAAAATGTCTACAAGTATGCATCAACCATAATGTTGTTCAGACTCTTTATGCTCTGCAAGTGTATTACATCTTTCTACACTCAGTAACTTATCTATTCTACACCCTATAACTTTTGCATTCTCTCTTCAGCGTTGTCGCTGTAACTGCTTCTCCCATTGTAATATTCACCATCTCATATCATCAACATATTTTTTGTTTCTTTTTAAATGATTGAAAGGTGGTTAACCTAATTTAGATCCTTCTCCTTCTGTGGTCAAGGTGACGTGGTGGAAGGTTGGTTTCATTTCCAACACATTTATTATACTTGAATATGATTATT
Source organism: Thuja plicata (assembly GCA_018584345.1). Taxonomy (NCBI): domain Eukaryota; kingdom Viridiplantae; phylum Streptophyta; class Pinopsida; order Cupressales; family Cupressaceae; genus Thuja; species Thuja plicata. Next base: position 88,144 of record MU225224.1, read on the forward strand.
TGAATTGCTTTGTGATAATGTGTAATCATATAAAGTGCAATCTCAATGTTCTACCTAGCTTTTGTCTTTAATACTGTGAGAGATTTCCTTCTTGACATCTAGGTTCAATGTATCTAAATTTGAATTGTTATGTCAGCTCTAGTGTGTTCGGTAATGTGCTTTCATCTTTTTCGATTATATAATGTATGCTCGGTGACTAGATTTTCTCTGTGACTCAGTGGCTAACTCTACTCAGTGCTAGGTGTCATGGATACTCTGATTTACCGACTGTCTTCCTTTGTGTATCCTTCCTTTTACTGACTAGATCCATTGACTATTATGAATTGACAAAACTAACGACAACAAACTATCTCATAGGAGTATCAATCTCCCCCTTTGGCATTAGTTGGCATTTTGACAAAAACTTCAAAGTCATCAAAATTTTGTGTAAGCCCCCCTATACACATGCTTATATCTCCTTTACCATTATATTATCCCTTTTATCTTGCATCTCCCTCATGTGCTATTTTAATACATACTATATTATCCCCATTTTTTGACAAATTTCCAAAATCAAAATTTCTTAGGGCTCTGTAGGATAAACTTATACCTTATCAAAAATGTGAGTGTACTTCATCTGTATATCGGCTAGCAATGACTCACATGCATATTTGAGTGTTTGAATTATAACAATTGAATAGCAATATTATCTGTCATTCCAAGGATGGTGTCAAGTGAACTACCATGGGGGGTGTTGACCAAATCCTTGGCCTTCTTCAAATTCCTTTGCATGGATTCCATTTGGGGAATTAGAAGTGCTTGCAGCTCTAGAAGTTCCATCCTTCTCTTATTATCTTCTTTTCATAGTTCTCATTGCATCTTCATCAAGTGCTTTAACCTCGAGTAATAGACTTGTAAAGAACCTGTCTCGGTGGAAACATTTTTTAGCTACTCGGTCAGCTCAGTCTCAAAAGACTCATATTTCTTCTTGATATCATTGATAAAGTTTGAAACAGAAAGCACTTTATAAAATTTTGAAAGTATATGAGACAATTTAGTCTCAATCTTGGTAGATGCCTTAGAAAGTGATACCTTATCAACTGCAATGTTCTCTAGAATGGAATAAAAAAAATTCAGTTCCATGTAGTCAGTAGTGTCTTAATTTGGATTTTAGACTTGTTCCACTAGTCCTTCTACTTGACTAATTATATCTTTTTCTCATCAACGGTGGCATATGGGATAATCTCTTGTAAGGAATCCTTGATGCTTTCCAATACATCAGTCTTCTTCCTCTTTTGAAGTAATTTGTTTTGCATTTCCTTAAGTTTCACTACTTCGGCATACTCACTCATTTCATCATAGTCCATAGTAGATAGGTTGACATTTGGTAAAATGATTGGTTGATTTATATCTACATGTTTCCTCTTCTTTGATTTCTTCTTCTTTGCTAACTTCATTGGTGAATGTGATGCCTTTAGTGCATCAGATGTTGTCTATGTTGTACTTAATCTAGCTCTTTTCTCTTCTTGTTTTTAATCTTCCTTCTTCTCTTCTTCTTTCCCTTCTTCTTTATTTTCTCCTAGTGTGTCTTGTTTCTGCTCATTTGTTTTTTTCTCAGCTTCCTTCTTTTCATTTTGTTCCTTTGGTTCATCTGTGTTGGGATCTTTTTGTTGTGAATGGACTCAGTTGGGGGAACTGATTTAGTGTTCAATGTTTTTGGTTTATCGGTAGCTATATCCTTTTGTGTGTCTTTGAATTCCTCAACTTCCTTTTCCTTCTTTGTTTCCTTTTCCTTCTTTGATTCCTTTTCCTTCTTTGGTTGGTCGGTTGTTGCATGATCTGTATCCATAGCAACTAGAACATTATCATCTTGAATTGTGTGATAATCTAATACTTGTTCCAATACAGGCTATAGAGTAGGACTAGTAGTAGCCTTATCATTGATATTCATTTGTTTTGTATTGATTTCCTCAGTTTCCATAACATTCTCATCTTGTGATGTATCATCTCCAACATCTTTGTTAGTAATATCCTCAATAATAACTTCATCGGTGTCAATTGTCAAATCAATAGGATTATTCTTATCTTAATCATCTTTGGAAACTTCATCGATTATGTTCTCCTTTTATCCTTAACTTGAGATTCAAGATCTTTGATTTTGAACATCTCTCTCCTTTTTGCATCGATTTCCAACTATAATTGCTCCAAGTCTCCTATCATAATCCTTAAAGATCTTCCTTTCACAAGAAATAATTTAGAGTTTTGTTTCAAGGTATCTTAAATTTCTTCAATAGATAGATTTGGTAAAGTTAGAATGGGAGATCTTTCTCTCATTAGTTTTTCAACATTCATAGCATATTTCCATCTTGCATCTATGTGGAACTGTATAAATCAATAGGGAAAAACTTGAAAATTTCAAGTGGTGTGTATATGAATTTGTGTAAAGAGTACAAATGATTGCATTGTCAATTTTTACCTTGTTTTACAATGAACTATTTACTCCAACACCCCCCTTAAGTGCAACTTAGGGAGTAAAACAATGTAGTTCAAATGCTTTATGGGTCCTAGAAAGAAAGCCATGTTAGGTACTCAATAGATATCTACAAATAAATCTCTCATAACCAAAGAAAATAAGAAAATCTAGTGGGAGAAAAATCCTCTCCAAAAGAGAGAACATGAAGGTTTGAGAAGCCTTCAAAAAGATGTCCTAAAATCATGAACATGAACATCATTGAAGCACAAAGAATCTATAGAATATTGTCGATGACTGATATTATATTATATCTAATGATCTCCTCTCAAGAAGATGATGATAAGGAAGACAACAATTTATTTGAGCGCTACAAATGACCCTTCTTGAACATTGATCAGATGTCAATAATGCCAATAGCCTCTTTCGATCAAAGATACAAATAGCACAAGAATTTATTGGCAAGTTGACTCTCAGGGAATATATGACTTATTTTGTGTTGTCATTATGGCAACAAAGTCATATGAAGTTTTGACAACAAACTTTGTAGTGAAAATTGACTAAGTATAGAAGACAATACATGACAGAGATACACAAATGATCAAAGCACCAGAGCACATGCGTATGACCAATTCAGAATAAGCACCTTCAGACATAAGCTCTATGATATGTTTTTATGCTTACCCTATACACGCATGGTACAGAATGTCAGTACGGATAAGTTACAGAAAGAACAAGTACACTAGCAGTTCAGAATATAGAGTATGGAGCCGACTTCAGGTTTTTTTATTAGCATGTAATATTTTGTTGTGTAAAGGATAAGAACCTATTGTAATAAGCTTGTAATCATGTATTAAACATTAATTTAAACATGCTTAAGCCAATTTTTTTTGAAGCATTGTGAATTTTGTTTTTGGGCTGACTAAGGTCTTGTTTATAGTCGTGTCTATTCAAGCATAAACATATATCTATGTAATGAAAAGATATATTTGAAGTGTCAAAGAAATATGCAGAGCGGAGATATAGAAGTATAGTATAAAGATGTCAATATGAGATAGAGCCCTTAAAGAAGATAAGAGCATAAGCGCATAACCGGAACTGATCAGACATCTGTGTCATATACATCAATTCACTTTTAGATATAGTGTATATCTAGTCTCAGGAGGTTGTAGCCTTCTTTTTCATTGAGCTGTGAGCTCTTGGATAGAGATTCCTCACCCCTAATATGGTTGTTTGTAAAAGACTCTTAACAGGGTAAGGCCTTTAACCAGCTCATTGTACTTGCATTGTAAAGACTGCTCCTAACAGGGCAAAGGAACTTTAATCGGTTCATTATACTAGTGTAATATTTGTGGGTACTAATTCCCACTAGGGTTTTCCTCTGATCAAGGTTTCCCCATAATCATATCATGTGCTATGTGTTCTTGTGTTAAGCTTCAATTTTATGTTTAAAGTTGCTGAAATAAAATAATTAGTTAAACACTGGTTCACCCCCCCCCCCTCCCCTCTCAGTGTTTCCAACAATTGTTATCAGAGCTCTGGTCCTCTGTAAGAAAGTTTAACCACTTGAGGAGATCATGGATTAAGCAGAAACAAAACATCTGAAAAATAATCTTGAAGCATCCCTTGAAGATCTAGACAGATCTGAGAAAGAAAATGAGTAACTTAAACTAGAAGTTGATGGCTCACAAATGCTTATCAAAAAGCTAAGAAAAGATTTGAAAGATTTCTCTACAAATGATTTGGGTAAAATGGTTAAGAAACTAAATGAAGAAAACTTATCTTTAAAGGATAAGATAGAAGAATTGGATGATCAGTTAACTGATAGCCTAACAACTATTGAAGAGAAGAACAAAGAAAATAAACAGATAGATGAAGAACTCATGCAAGCCAATATGAAAATATTGGAGTTGGAAAACATCAAGAATAAAATTGAATCTGAATTATCAGGAGCAAAAGACAAGATTGATAAAGTACACACAAGTTCTGATCTGATTCAATCTCTTCTTTATGCACAAAATCTAAAAGGTGATACCACAGGTATGGGATACAGTATAGCTGAAATTGAGATCAATTCATTACAAGAAAGAAAGAAAGCTAAAACAGAATTTGCAGAAGAAAAGAAAACTAAGAATCATGAAAAGACTAAAGTAGAACTACCAAAAGATAAGCACAAGGTAGTCAACCATACTTGCTATGCCTGTAACAAGCATGGACACTTGGCAAGAGATTGTAAGGATGTAAGACCCTTCAATGGTTATTGTTACTCCTATGATAAGTTTGGTCATAGGGCTATTCATTGTAGGAAAAATCAAAGAAATCAGTCACAACTGAACTAAAGGAATCAAACTCAATACAATCAGAGAAATCAACCTTAAAGAAACTTGCAGAACATTACATTGCAGATATGTAATTACAATGGAAATACAACCAAGCAGTGCAGCATGATGAATAACAACATCAGACCTCCTATAATTTGTCACTCATGTGGAAAAGTTGGACACATCTCAAGGTTTTGCAGGTCAAGAACACAAGGACAAGAGAATCCAAAAAACTATTTGTTTGAAGAATCAAGAGAACCTAAGTTTGTGGAAGCTAAAGCTAACTCAAATAAAATATGGGTTGAAGTAAGAAAGATAATGAAGAGAACAAGGTAGTAGATGCATTCTCAGTGGACGCACCTTCTACTTCTAGATAATTGACCCTCATGGTCTTAAGGGGAGCTATTCTAGCTCTAAACCCCTGCGTGGCTGGTATACTCATCTCTGAGTATGTGCCTTTGAATTCATGTCAGTGATAAAAAAAAGAATGCATTATGCATTCACACATTCTCTATACTTCATTCTGAATAAAGTTTGAAAATCTCAGTAAAAGAACTTATGACATTGAATGCAGAAAAACTTTATATAAATCGGTGGATTGATTGATTATTCTCATTGTTTACATATGATATCATAAAATCTACAAAGCACAAGAGAACTAAGCATCAAAGCATCCAAAGGTATCGATTTGGTCAGTTTGTTAACAGATTACAAGTTTAAACAAAACCCTAGCAGTCACGTCATTTTGAATTTCCATGAAACCCTACTTAATCAAGTTGCAAGTAAGTATGGCAACCCCAGTTGTATTTGACATTGCTGAAAGGAAGAGATTTGTATTTAAGAAGCATCCATTTAAGTCTATACTAGATGATGTTGAAGGAGCATTCTCTAAAAATCCACTAGGAGTCATGCACGTGGAAGATGTTCGCGCATACATCTACTGCAAGAAGGAAATAGTTGGAGATAACAACATAGCAACTCTTATGGGTTCAATGATGAAACCAGACTACTCATTCAAGGATGAATACGCACATCTCACTGATAACCCTATCTTTGAGTATTCTAACATGCATGATTTATATGAGCCGGAATGGGTTAAGATATTACTAAGTAGGATACATGATGACCTATATTGGATTGGTGAGCTTCCTGTCCATATCACTGCAAACCCAATTCATGAAATGACTAGACTTCCTAAGACTGGACTAGTTCTTCCTACTGGTAAGGATGTTAAGAAGCAGGTTGAACAAGTTTGCTTATCTAGAAGTGATAGGCGCGACATGACTGTCTATCCTATTAAGGAGAATGACATCAAACTACTCACTATGATACTTGGATACAAGTTTCAGCAGGCAAGTAGACTAAATAGTGTGTCCACAGCAACAGTTCTAGCAACAATAAGGATAGTGAGAGATAACACTCAGTACAATCTTTGTGAACTATTGTGTGCACAGCTGATTGAGAACATTAAGGCTATTAAGAATGACAAGAGAAAGATATTCAAGTTTGTCTCTTTGATCATCTACATGTACTTCCACATTGTTGGTAAGGTTGTAAATCTTTGCCTAGATAGGAGTAAACCTACTATGTCTCAGATATCACTAAAAGCTACATCAGAGAGTAGTGAAAAAGATACTATGGACATGGATATCAAAACATTCAGGATCAAGATGCAGAAGAGGTTCAGGATACCTGAGCAGATAGTTGAGAAATACAAAGACACCATATTCTTCATGGTGGAAACTAACTATACTTGCATGGAGGCAGTTGAGCCTAAAACAAAATGGATTCACCCACTCGGTTATGAAGTAGAAGAACACTTTTTGGAAGGTTATGCACAAGTCCTCCTCTCTGCCCCCAAGCATCCCAATGAACCTAGATGGGGTACTTACAGAGAAAAGACAAATCAAGTTGTTTCTATCTTATACAGTGTTGACAAAAAAAGAAAGGCATCTAGGATTACCCCAAATATCCTAAAAGTTCATGGTGTAACACAAGAAGACCTTGATAGAGCTAGGGAAGCTAAAATAGCCAAAGAAATTGAGAAAACTCCCCCAAATGTAAAAATTTAAAAGTCTAATGATATGCCTAAGAAGAAGAAGATGAAATCAAATGAAGATACACCTGTGCCATCAACCACCATTGATCTAGAATCTTCTCCACCTTATGTACCCAACAAGTTAACTAGAAGGAACAATCAAGTTCCTACAAATCATCCATCCTCAAGGACCACAAGGAGCAAGGTAAATAACACACAAGCCCCTCCTGAGGTAGGATTAAGGCCTAGTCTAACAATCCTAAAGAATAGAATTGTTAATGAAGGTAGACTAGAATCTATCAAGAATGTCTATGATAAGTATCAAGAGATAGACAAATCAAAAATTCATTCTATGATCATCTCTCACATGATTAAGTTCAAAAG
>MU225224.1:106252-129344 GCA_018584345.1 Thuja plicata
AAGTATTAGCACAAATATTATGGTACGCCCCCCCCCCGCCCCCCATAATGCTGACTCGGGTGAGGTATAAGAGATCCATTGAGATGTTGTATCACCATGTTATGCATAAGGGAGAAAATATGTATCTGCAATTGAGAAAAGGGTGTGTGTGGTTAAACTACACACTCGCATGAGGCAAGAATATCAACAATTTTTCTGTTGTCGTGGAAGAACTCTCACTTTGACAAAAGTGTGATTGGCAAACTAAGGCTCTACACAACCCCAAATGACACTTTATACTTCAGTGCGAGTAAAATATTATGACACATCTTGTGCGCAAAATCCCCAAAAGACATGGATGGACACTGGATCTAATGTGTCTAGAAAATAGTGCTTAGTTAGGATGCTCAACTGGTTCGTAATGACAAAAACTCAAGAAAATTTTGAAACGATTGCACCAATGAATAGTGCATGAAATTACCTTTGCAACGATGCTTCGTTTTCCAATACCGGACTTTGGATGTCCAAGATATGGCCAGGTGAAGAAAATCGCCTATTAGGATCGAAAGGTAAAAAAAAATAGCGCACTCCTCTTATGTACCTAGGGGCAAATTTTTTGTCCTCAATAGGACCATCAACTCATCATGTAAGCAAAAAAGAGTACTCTCCCAGGTGGAGAGGCCCCAAGAAGAGTTGAAGAGGTGGATGGGTGTGACGGTGGTGCACCTCCCAGGTGGTGCACCTCCCAGGTGGAGAGGCCCCAAGAAGAGTTGAAGAGGTGGATGGGTGTGACGGTGGCTTTGTGCACCACCCCCCATAACCACAAGAACTGTCGAACACAAAAGCAAAAAAAAATTGTCATAATGATACAAATCCACATAGAATGGACACATAGAAAGCCATTTCAGATGAAGAGACAAATGTCTTACCCACTGCAATAATGGAATAAATTCCAAGGCCTTAGCATTCACGCCATGAACCTACCTTCAAAGCTCCTCAAAATATGCTTACAACTCGACCAAAAGGTAATGGAAGCCGCCTTGGATAATGTGGGCCGTACATGGAGAAAGCACCGAAAACATCAAGAAAGAGTTATGTGCCAACCAAGGTAGTAAAGGCACCAACAAAAGAGATACCGACCAGCAAGGAGTGCACGCCCAATCTGGAAATTGCGGAGGCGGCCACTGCCACAAAGCAAGTGTGGACCAAGGAAATGCGCTGGAGCTTCACGGCACTTGTTTGCCATAGATCAAGAGGGGATGCAGCTTAGCATACTGCATTTTGTCACCAAGATGACCGATCCAATGCAATAATGATCAACCCAACTATGGATGACAATCAGGATGACAGACTCAGATGTCATTGATCTTCTTCATCCGCATGGGAGAAAAGAAAGCCAGCAAATGTAGCTGAGAGAGATAGACTCGCCAATAAATGCGTTGAGCAATCGAATGTCGATCCAATAATGGAGACCAAAAATGTGAGTCGTCAATTATTTGGCCCAGCCAAAAAGTGAAGCCCAAATACAATAAATCAGGCCACTCATATGTTGCCCACAAGGTGCTATTTCCTGCCAAATTATGAGCTGGTATAGAAGAAGTGGCAGAGCTGCCGTAGCTTTGAAGAGGCATTTTATCTTAGGACCACCTTCCACACACACAAAGTTCACGCACCATTGCAATACATCTTTATAGAGATATGGCCACAAACTGCTGTGGTGTCTAGAGTCAGTGCTTGGAGTGGGCTGCCAGCCAGCCAAAAGGCACTGAAGAACTGCCTAATATTGAGCAGAAGGCATCCTCAGTGCTGAGTACCCGATGGTGAAACCAAAGCAAGGTCCCACGTGGGGCTTGGGCCCTATACACATTACGCATTCTCGAAGTTAGATGGATGGGCCGAGCAGTAGCGTAACCATAAAGAAGTTATGGCCCGGTCCACAGTGCGAAAGTCACTAGTCAAATCTTCAAAGCGGTAGAGATAAGATCCGCAACCAATAGACTCCAAACGGGCCCAAAAAGGAGCTATGCAATTATGCTCTCACCAAGAAAGTTGCCAATCATGGGCAGATTACTAATTAATAAGCCAATGAATGACTCCACGGGCCCAAGATGATGATCTGACCCGCATCAATGGTGCAATCCATCGCACAAGGCTTTAAAGCCGCTGTCTGGACACATCAAAAAATGACCTCCACGTGGGCTATTTGGAGTCTCCACTCAGAAAAGTAGTGCGCCAACCAATCAACCAATCTCCATAATGAATTCCAGCAAGAGAGATATGCAAGAAACATCTACCACACAAACAAAAATGAATATGCCGCCGACAGTCCATAGGTAACCACCGAGCCACTAAGTAACCTCCGGCAATAAGACACTTCTCAAACAAGTTGGCGTAGGCAAAGACCAAAGCGCCTGCGATAATTGCAATGAAAGTTGCATTCAGCAGCTGCTGGTGAAGAATTTAAAGCTTGCACGCTACAATACGGCCTTGTGCAAAGTCAATGAGTACAATTTCAGGCAGAGTGCCTAGAGGCGAGCAATCTCTGAACATGCAGCAACACTGACTTCAACAAGAGGCAGTATTAATTTGCAAAAACTTAGCCCTCACAAGCTATTGGGTAGACGTCAGTATAGAATATAGTGACCGTGCCCAAATAATAAACCTTTGCAGATAAAGAAATGAATCGCCAAACTCCACCAACCATGAGCATGCTGAGAAAGCATGGTTGGATCAGTGATAAAGTGCATGGATTTGATCGAGTGGCAAGCCTCCGATCAAATACTCCCATCAAGTATCGTGAGAGAATTTTCAAGCCGATTCATCCAAGAAAGAGTCGCAATGGTGATAGTGGAAATAATGTGCGGCTCAAATCTTCGTCGAAACATCCCACCCAGGTCCTTACTAGCACATCATTCAATGAATGACACACCATCCGTAGATTTGGACACCACAAAAAGATTGGGACAAAATCCTCCAGCAAGTGAAATTGGTCTGCCAACAGCAAATGCTCGAACCAATCACAAATGATGCAGTCCTGCAAGCAAATAAATCCCATTAAAAAAATCATTGGCTAAATGATTCACCGATCAATGGGAATGCATGGGCGGATCAGTGGTAAAGCGGCTCAGGCTTGCAAATATGGTTATGCGGTTAAGAAATAAAGTTTTCAAACCACTTTTGCCACCAATATAAGAAAGGATAATTCATGGAGTATCTAGGCCATCAAGAAAAGATGGATACTATAAGAAAACACCACCAGTAAATAGGCCCTAACCAAGATATCCGCCATACAGTCAATACAGATCTAACCCAACAATGATTTTGCCAACCAACAAAACACAGACTAAAACCAGATCTTTTAACAAGGAAATAATATTGCCTGACTACAACCCATAAACATTGGTAAAATCTGACAAGAGAAACCAGGGACCTCATGAGAAATTTAAAAAAAAAAACTCTAAGCTAGAAAGAGTTGTGAGACTGTATGCTTTAATACTATGTTAGGATAAACTATCCTATATCTAGGAGTCAGTCTACAAATATCATTCAAGAGACATGTTATCAACAGTAGATTGTATTGAGATAATGAAGTGATTACAAAGGTACAAAGGCTCTTCTTATATAAGAATGAGCATTTAGGAAACATGGACAAGATTGAGACAAGTGTCTCAACTTGGAGGAAGGAGAGTTCTATAGAACTCAACAATATCCTCTAAGGTAAGGTTGAGTTCAAGTTGGACTCAATGATATCCATCTACCTAATTAAGAAATGTATCTAAGTAAACTTTATTAAAGAGTAAACAGTGAACTATTTAATCCAACACTAACAATGTAAATTCCACGCATAATCTATCTTTGGACTTACTAGATCAATAATTTCTATCCAAGTATGCAAATCTCATATATCATTATAAACGATATAAGTAAATATTTAAATGAAACAAAGTGTAATGTTACTGATCTCGTAATGTTTTTAATACAAGGTGAAATAAATTTCACTCCAAAATCTTAATGCCATGGATTTGAAGATTCATTGACTTTTAAGTATTCTAAAAGAACTTTACAACCACAAACATATATTTATTCAATACAATTCGCAGCCACTTAAGAAACCACAGCAACTATAAGGTAAAATAAATTTCACTCCAAAATCTTAATGCCATGGATTTGAAGATTCATTGACTTTTAAGTTTTCTAAGAACTTTACAACCACAAACATATATTTATTCAATACAACTTGCAGCCACTTAAGAAACCACAGCAACTATAACAATTAGCAGATTCAATAAGAAACCACAGCAACTATAACAACAAGCAAATTCAATAAACCAACTATAGATGTAGTAATCTATGTGCTGAAATAATGTGATAAAAATTAAAAAAAAATAGACTAGTTATCATGTAAAGAAAATCAAAACTGGTATGGCTCTTTAACACTGAACTCAACATGGAGTTGTTGTTATTATGCAAAGAGAATAAAAACTAGAAATGGCTATGGATTTGAATAGAATATCAACAAGTTTTACAACTCTAAACAACCAAATAAACTATTCTATGTCTGCAGATCTGAAAATACACATGTGGAAATTAAGAGAAAAGAGCATGAAATGTAATACTCATTCATTTCATTAGGATTCTTTATCTCAAGAGAGATTGAAGATAAATGAATTCTTAAGAGAAAAATAGAAATCAAATAAAATAGGAATAGAAAATTACATCAATAATAAAACTATAGTGGATGTTTACAATGAAAGCGCGATACCAAATGTCAAGTGTTAGCGCAATGTCATATCAAATGGAAAGGCTATTCCACTGCAGTATTCCATTTGAAGCATGCTTTGAATGCAGTATATTGTTCTCTTAAGAATCTGCATACACTTCATATAAATCTGCTCTAACTCTCTTAATACTTTTCATCTTTTCTTTGTAAATATGTTATGTTTCTCTGAGTGATATCCTATTATGTTGCTTTCACATTTTAATTTTAATTTTCCTATGTTTTTGATTGCAGGGAAAAATAGGTTTTAAATGGGGACCCAAAACCCCTTACAAGCTAGAAATAGAGATTTAACATTGAAGCACTCCAAAAAGAAACAGGACTGGAGACCAGTACGCAAGAGAAAAAACTAACAACAAAAAAACCAAGAAAGAAACCAAAAGCCAGAGACCAGCAAAAAAAACCAACTACTAGACCCAGAAACCAGAGCCCTAGACCAACTCCTTACAAGCTTCTGCAGCTTCCTTCTTCACTTCAAATATCTTCTTTATCGCTGCATTGAACTCTGAGAGTTCCTAGATCCTTTCATGAATTTTCTTCTTTCTAGCTGATCTCGTGCATTTTCCAGGGCCTTCATCTTCTAGGTTCTCACTGATGTCCTCTGGTTTATTACCTGGCGACCCAGTATCCAGCTCTGCCTCAATGGTCAGGAAACAATCCATGGCTGAACCCATAAAATTGTTATAGTCTTGCATATGTTTTTTCATAATATTCTCCATGGTTTCCATTCTAGCTTGTAACTGGTGCACATTATTGTCCTCATCATTGGTTACCTTATCTACCTTGGTGTTAGGGCCAGACTCCAGCTAAGTCTGCAGAGAGTCCACCTTAGCAGCAATAGAGCGATGCTTAAGGTGTAAATTCTTGATCTCTTGGAACACCCATTTCATTAACCGTAAGGAGTACATGGAAGCAGCTTAGGCAGTTTAGAGAACCCCAAAGGGAGGATCAATCTTATTGTCCATGTCATCCTTAAGTAATTGAACATTCCTTTCCTGTAAGTCCACAGTCTTGATGAAAGGGATGTTCCGAGAATTACCAGGGACATTGTCTATCTCCTTCTCAGGTAAAGTCGACTCCTTGACAGGGGAAGTGTTCGCCACCTCCGTAGCTTCCTTTTGAGTATCTTGACCACATACCATAACCACTTCAAGATTCGGCGAGATAGGCACATCATGATCTTCAGAACTATCATACTCAACCAGAATTGGCACTTTCTGACCTTCCTCATCCTCCTTCTTATCCTCTCTATTTTTCCTGCAATCCAAAACTTTATCTTTGTCCATAGAGCCCGTTACATCCTCATCCGTGTTATCATTCTCCTCCGAAACTAAGTTTGAAACCAAGGAAGCAGAGTAACTATCTTCCTCAATGGAATCAACCATATTGTCGTAGCCTTCCACACTATCAGCAGAGGTATCCGTATCCATGGTAGTCTCCTTTTCCTTCTTATGTTTTTTTCCTGTAGAACTCTTATCTTTTTCATTCCCTCCCCTAATTCTCTTTTTACCTGAACCAGATTTGGACGGGGTTATGACAGGGCTAGCACTAGCCCTTTTCTTAATATGTTCTACAATTAAAAGAATCAACCCTTCATGAAGAATGGGTTTCTTCTCCTTTTTCTTATACTAGACAATGCTAGAGCAGAGAGATTGCAAAATATAGAAAGGCAAGGAAACTCTAATTTTATGCCGAAAATGACAGAGCAAAACAAAGTGGAAAGAATGGGCTCTTTTGAACCTACCGTCCAGGGTAACATACTCCATGATCGCCACCATAACAGTAGCCCAAATATCTTTGAACAAATCCACATCATAACATCCCCCAAACTCTTTAACAAGACTTTTTTTCTCCTCCTTACTCTTGGGAAAGCGCCGACTGGCCTTTTGAGAAATCTTACTGTCTCGGAAGAATTTTATTCCCTTTGTGCTAAGCCCAGAAATCTCTGCTATAAAATCCTCTGTGATGTTAATAGTGATTCCCGCAATAGTCACAGCCCCATTTTTCCAAGAATCAACAAATAATTTTACATGGCAATGTCTTTTGCCTCATGCAATCTCTCCATATATGTGGTTAGACCACCCTTCTCAAGAATGTCCCAAGCTTTCGACATTTTTTCCATTTTACACAGTCCTTCGGCTCTTTGCGGTTAAGCCCACCTCCCATGATCGCACAGTTCTCAGAGAAGGTAGGAAACGCAGAGAAAATACAGTAATTACGAAAACTGGTAACATTGGAATTAACAAGGGTTAACTTGTGTCTATAATTAGTGTTCTTGGGAAAGACACCACTTTCTGTCCTCATTTCCCTCTAATTTTTTAAAATGTGTCTAATCATCATAGGTTCTCAAGGTGTGTCCAATCTACCATCATACTTCGGGATCTGTCGAAGGCCAACTTGGCTTTGATATCGACGGTCAGATAAGTATAATCGTGCCAAATCACGATGTCACTGGCATTAACTGCGAAGTTGGCCAACTCATCAGCAGTACCATTCACCTCCCTATAGGCATGAGAAATTATGACTTTATTAAAGGAATTAATTATGATTCTGGCCTCCTTGATAATTTCCTTGATTGTCCATGATGGCTTAGTCTTGTCAATAATACACTTTAAAATATTGAGTGAATCACCCTCGATCCACACCTTCTGTGCCATGTGTATCTTGACAAGTTTTAGCGTCTGAAGAAGGGCCATAGCCTCCACCACGTGGTTATTTTGAACCCCAATAGGTAAGGCCACCGTAGCCAGGCAATTAGCCATGTCATCACAGATGAGGCCACCACAACCAGCTGGGCCTAGGTTGCCCTTAGCAGCGCCGTCAAAATTGAGTTTTATCCACCCAGGTGGAGGAGAAAGCCAGATGGCGTTCTCCCTAGGATGATGTTTGTGGATAATAGTCCTCACACCCATGTCACCAGCTTTGAAATCCAGCATTCTACCAGACGACATCATGAAGTTTTCCTTAATACTTCTCTTTATCTTCTCAGCTATCACTTTTGGAGGAAGCTCAATGTTCTTGAAGACTCTATCATTGCGTTCTCTCCATAAGTGTCATATTACATGTGGGGAATGATATTCCATAGATGTTGATCAATGGGGGAAACAACTTTTCGCCATTGATTATAAAAGATTTCCATTTTATTGGGGAAACCCACTTAATCTCCCAGCATTTTAATAATTCATTCCAAACCTCCCAAGCATAACTATAGTCAATGGCAAGATGACAAATAGTTTCCTTGGCATTTTTACATAGGAAGCATCTATTAGTCAGCACCATTCCCCATTTTTGGAGGTTATCAATTGTGAGAATTTTATTCTGCAAAGCCAGCCAAAAAAAGATGTTAATTTTAGGAATTAAAGAATTGTCCCACACCTAAGCCCAAAAGGGGAGAGGGTTCGGTTTCTTTAATAAGAGCTCTGAACAAGAGGCCACCATGAAGGTTCCAGAAGGAAGAATTCCCCAAAGGAGCATGTCTTCACTAGAACTCTTAACCTTCCAGATCGCAAGATCCAACATAAGAGGTTTTAACAACTCATCATAAAGGGACAAATCAATCCACGAGCCATTCCTCCAGTAGTCCCTGACCTTAGCTCCATGTCTCTGAATACACTGATTAATGAAAGGTTGTAAGGCAGCAATAGAATTTAGAGGATAATCTTTCATCCAGCAGTCCTCCTAGAAACAAATTTTTCTGTCGTTACCTAAAAACCACCTAGCCCCTTTAAAAGCCACATCCTTAGCATTCTGAATACTATTCCAGATAAAAGATCCTTGCACTTTCAAATCGGTTTTCCAAAATTTTGAAATATGGGAGAAAGAGAAGAGGTATTTTTTATGAATGATATCATTCCATTCTCTTTTAACACCAAAAATTCTCCAAATCTGTTTAGCCAGCATGCCAAGTTGGTAGCTCTTATAGGGTGTAAGCCTAGCCCTCCCCATTTTTTAGGAGTACAGACCTTGTCCCAAGAAACTAAAGCTAATCTCTTTTTCTCCTCCACACCCGACCACAGAAAATTTCTCTGAATTTTCTCAATGATATCTGTAAATTTTCCAGGGATCTTGAAAAGACTGAGAGCATAGACGGGGAGGCTTTGCAAAGACGCCTTGAGGAGCTAAAGTTTACCAGCTTGACTCAAGGTGGCTCCTTTCCAACCAGCCAGCTTCCTGTTAAATCTATCAACAATACCACCCCAAAAAGAGTCTAGAGGTTTAAGACCAAGTGGGAGACCCAGATAGGTAGCAGGGAGAGACTCAATTTTGCATCCAATAATTCTAGAAATTCTATGCTGCCTTTCCTTAGGAGTATTAATAAAATATAAGGAGCGCTTATCCCAGTTGATGTTTTGACCTGAGCCAAGGCAATAGGTAGAAAGAGCAGTTTTGATAGTCTTGGCTTCCTAAATAGAAGAGAAACCCATAATGATAATGTCATCCACAAACTGTTCATGCGAACAAGGTCTGGAAGTTGAGGAGGGGGAGAGTCCCTTAAAAGATCCATTAGCAGCAATCATCTAAAAAAGGTGTCCCAGACATTCAGCTAAAATAGAGAATAGGATTGGAGAAAGAGGATCGCCTTGCCTTAAGCCTCTGGAAGGTTTGAAAAACCTCGAATGAGAACCATTGATCAAAATGGCAGTAGTAGAGGTACTAATGAGCTGATAAATCAGTTGAAGGAAAATTTCTCCAAATCCAAAGGATCTAAGAACTTTGATCAACAAATCCCAATCCACATGATCATAGGCTTTCAAAAGATCCAGCTTAAGGAAGAAACCATAATTAACAGAGACCTGGGTAGAGTGGATGACCTTATGAACCTTCAAAATAGAATCAAGAATCTGCCTGCCAGGCACAAAGCCACTTTGTTGCGGGGAAATAATCTGGGGCAGAAGAGACAGCAGACGAGAAGTAAGAACTTTGGAAAGGATTTTGTACATAGAGTTACAAAGGCTGATTGGTCAAAAAGCATCCACCGAATCAGCACCAGGCTTCTTAGGGACCAAGGCAAGGAAGGTCACATTGATTTATTTTAGCAGGGATTTAGAGCCAAATAATTATTTAACTGCATTACAGATGTCCACTTCAAAAATATGCCAAAATTTCTAGAAGAAAAACATAGGAAACCCATCCGGGCCAAGGGATTTGTCACCTTCAAAAGAGAAAACCGCCATCTTGATTTCTTCTTGAGAGGGAATAGCCACAACATCACGATTAGTAGCATCATTGATAATGGAAGGAATGTTATCGAGAAGAGCATTTTGATTCTCCAAGTCAAGATTAGCATCTTTAGAAAGTAAGGAAGAGAAAAAATTAATCATAGCCTCAGAAATTTCTTTATCATTGGTAATTTCCTTTTCCTCCACTTTGAGATTTGAAATTATGTTAGAAGCTCTGTGTTTTGAGGCAGATAAATGGAAGAATATGGTATTCCTATCACCAGCTTTGAGCCAAATAGACCTAGATCTTTGCCTCTAGTAATCTTCTTCTTTAGAGATAATGTTATGAGTCTTAGCCAGGATGCTTTCCTCCTTGTCCCTGATTTCCACCATTAATCCCATCTATTGTATAGTTTCCTGAATAATATCCAGATCTTTTTTAAGCTGATTTTTGGTTTCAAAAATATCACCGAAAACTGTTTTTCTCCAAATATTCACATTTTGTTTTACGCTGAGAAGTTTCTTAACCATTCTAAACATAGTAGTGCCATGGATTTTTACCTTCCACCGGTCTTTAATATTTTGTTCCATCTCCAGATGGTCCGCCCACATTTTTTCAAACCTGAAGGGCGGGCGACCCTGCTTAGTAATTGGATCCGCATTGAAGCAAATAGGGAAGTGGTCTGATCCTATCTTCGAGAGAGAAGATAGCATACATCCAAAAATTTTAAGCTAGCAGCCACTGATCAGAGCATGATCTAATCTAACTTGAATGAGGTCTTGGCCAATCCTTCTATTAGACCAGGTAAAGTTGACACCCTAGAGCTCCATATCAAAAAGAGCTTGTTTATTAATAAATTCCATAAGCTCCATTCTTCCTTTGAAAATATTCTAGCTACCCACTCCACCAGAATTCTCATTGTCTCTTAAAGGGTAGTTGAAATCCCCAATGATCAGCCATGGCAAATCCAAAAAAGCTTTTCTATGGTTATCAATTTTCCTCCAAAAAAGGGATCTACCAGTTTTAGTATTGGGGGCATAAATCGTAGTAGCAACCCATTCAAAATCCATCTTAAGATGGAAGAAGTTTATACTGAGGCAGTTTAAATCTTCTAAAACCAAAGAACCCCTAACATTATTCAAGTTCCAGAAGACAACCACCCCACCCGAGGTCCCTTCAGAGCTTATACCAGCCACCCCATTATTTTTAAAAATTCTAATATTTTCCACCTTCTCTTTACTCATTTTAGTTTCTTGGACAAAAATAATATCAGGTTTGTGATCTGTTACCAGATTCCTGAGAATGTCTTGTTTATGAGGGGCATTTAACCCTGTTATATTCCATGATATGTACTTCATTTTTTAACCAGAGTATAGGTTCCCTGAATAGTAAGTTGCTTACCATCCGCTATATCCTTTTTGCTTTCTCTCTCTCTGACTTCTCTATTGGAATATCTACCTTGGGTCTTTTTATGGGATCCAACATCCGCTTTTAGCTTATGTCCTCCCTCAGCTTTACTTCGAGTTGTAACTCCCTTGGATCTTGGAGTGGCAAGTTCTTTATTCTTCTCTCTCCTATTCTGCTTCTTCCCTTTTTGAACTATCCAGGGTCCTGTCCCATCCATAGTTTCTTCTCTAGCATTCATTTCTTCATCACTGTAACCTGAAAAGGTATCAGGAATAAAGGATGAATCATCTTCATCAGTTTAAAGATCTTCAACAAGAAATTTATCCTCTGATTTTCTCATACTAGAAACCTCTTCTTCAAAAGGATTCAACACCACCATTTGTGCTGATTCCTCATCAGAAAGACCCAAACCCACCAAGTTTTTCAGGTTTTTCTAAGGGATCAAGGGTCTTCTGGATTTCCTTGTTAGATTCAGCCACCTTTTCAGGGACTTCAACAGAGGCTGACACATGTGACACTGGTTCAATAATTTCACCTTCCTCTAATACAGGATTCTCGTTAGACTCCATTTTATCCTTCGAAGCGTCATTGTTACTGATGTTGACACCTTTAACCTCCTTCCAAACTTGTCTTTTTGGTTTTTCCACAGTTCGTAGGGAAACCTTAGGAGTTTTTTTTTTTGGGCAATGTTTTTCCCAGTGACCCATTTTGTGACAAACAAAACAAGCAAACAGAAGTGATTCAAAGGTCACCTCTTGTTTACATTGACCCAGTTTAGAGTTAATGTTAATAGCCAAAGGAAGATTCTCAAACTGGGCAAGATTGACACAGATCCTGGCAAAGACAAGTCTGGACTTGGCCGTCGTCATGGGGTCAACCGAGATAAGTTCTCCCCCAAAAGATGAGGCTAATCCTTTAAAGACTCCCTCATTCCAGTATTCCAAAGGCAAGCCAGGAAACCTAACCTAGACAGGAATAGCCTTAAAAAAATCTTCAGAGTAATTCTAGTTAGGAGTCCATTTTTGAAAAGCAACAACCTTCTGACCAAACATCCAGGGACTCCCACACAAAACATAATCCTGGTCTTCCTTATTAGTAAAGGAAAAAGAAAGAAAGCCTTTGGGCAGGGCCACAATATCCACATGACCTTTCAATGCCCATTTCCTTGTAACAAAATATTTGACCGCTTCAATATTAGGTCTAGGGCCGAGAATCTTACCAACCAGTGTAAATTCCATGGCAGAAATAGATCGATCAACCATTGTGTCTGGAACAAAAATGGCAACTTCTCCCTCCTGAAGAAAAGCTTTAACCAGTTCTTTAGAGGAAACAGAATCAACCTCCTTTCTTTCTCCCACAAGGTCTGACCACTTTTTTGGATTTTGAGGGTTGACTTTGGCATCTCCAGTTTCTAAAATACTTTTTGATCCCACTAGTGGGTCCTGTGATGGAATATCCTCTTTATTCAACACCTTAGGAGTTAGACTAGGCCCTTCTCCTAAAGGAGCCTCACTCACAGTCTAAGCCCCTTTTAACAAGGGAGTACCCCTGATACCCCTACCTAGGGAAGGACAATCTTGTCCCGCCACCGAAGTGACTGAAACCCTATCTAGTTCTGGGATAGAAGGTATCCCCAATACCAAAGGCCCTTGACCAGAACTATTGCCTGAACTAGCACCAACAGCCACTCTACCAGAATCCTGCATGCAATTTGAATCCCCATCTTTCTTTCTCGAATCCTCTCCTCTCCCACTTGAATCCTCTCCCATCCCTCTCTCTCCCTCCATAAAAATGCAAGCTCATTTTTTTTATAACTTCCCTACTTTAATTCTCCCATCCCGCTCTCTCCCTCCGTAAAAATGCATGTTTCTTATAACTTCCCTACTTTGATTCTTCTACATGAAAAGATGTAACTCATTTGATAGAAGATAGATATTCTAGTAAAAAGACATAACTATACACTAAGCTAATCACTAATCCTAGGAAATATTAATTTCTACTTTTTTCCTAAATCAATGTAGTTTCATGTTTTGTACAACACTACCTCTTTGTAATGGTGCAGTGAAAACATAACCATTGTTTGAATATGAAAGAGAGAGGTAAGTATGGTAGTAAAAACATTAGTTAAAAGAGTCTACATAAGGCATAGCTAATGTTCTTTTTCATTACGGTTTTAACTTGGAAGAAAATTCAATGGACCAACAGAGACATAGAAGAAATTGATAGTATTAGACATACGTATCAAAATATAAAATGAGGATTACTCACAATATGAATCTCTAAACTTAAGATACTAACCAGAGAGAAGATTTGTCCCTTATAAATCAGCATCACATACCAACATCTGTCAAAAGATTCAAAGGTACATCTTTCACATTGCACAACGTTAAGAATTTTCCCAAGAAGAGATTCATTTTCCTTCTTCAAGAAGCTTTATGATCCCCTTTTTATTTCCTTCCATGGCTGCAGAAATCTCTGATCCCCTCCTATTTTCTTCTCCCAAAATCCCCCCATTACGGCTATCTCCCTTTTTATTCCAATTCTCCATGTTCTACATCAAAGTTTCCGCTTCTTGTCCATTATACATAATTGAATTTATTTTTCAATCTCCCCTCTCCAAACTAACTGCCTTAATGGCCTCATCCCATACCCTCGTGCCAAATGATACATCATACTTGCAACTAAGCGACGATTACAAAGTATTGTTCCTCTCTTTATGAAAATCATGAGAACATAACTAAATGCCATACCATTTCTCAAAATACTTTCTTTCATTACCATAATCGTTGGTTAGTTAATATTGTGCCTCTTTCACAGTGATGGTAGCAATAATGTTTTAAAAAGAGTTTGTAAAGGAGGTTCAAGCATAGGATAGAGATAAAAAAAAGTAGTGCTAAGATTGGGTTGCCAATTGCAACAACGACCTTATGAACAATCGGTAAAATGAATAGCTTTGACAAGGAAGGTGGTGTTGGAATTATTGGAATGATGTACTAAGAGGGGAGGGGTGAGTTAGTACCTATAAAAAATTTTAGGTGGTTGGCCCATTAACCTTTGTGTCATCAGATTTGTATATTCCTATCTATCTGTTTATCTTTCTTTATGTATGTGAAAGCATAATATAAGTTCTTTACATGTGTAAACATTCAAGAAACATACATGAAAGTAAATAACACATAACACATGATATGATATCACAGAAAACTCCTGTTAGGAAGTAAAAACTGCGGTGGGGGTGTCTACCCGCAAAACTTCACTATTTGCAGATAAGAAGGGAGTTGGTTAAGGCTTACAATT
This sequence comes from Thuja plicata, assembly GCA_018584345.1. Classification (NCBI taxonomy): domain Eukaryota; kingdom Viridiplantae; phylum Streptophyta; class Pinopsida; order Cupressales; family Cupressaceae; genus Thuja; species Thuja plicata. The sequence goes on from MU225224.1 coordinate 120,873, forward strand.
TGATCACTTCTGATGATCTACCCTATTAGGAGTATTGGAGTGGAGGCCTGTTAGGATCTACTTCATTTGAAGCTTTAGCAACACTGTTAAGTGTGCACTCTATTAAGAGATTTATCAAAAAACTATTAAGTCCACCTTCTACAAAAGGATTTCTGATGTGATGCACTTGTTAGAATGCAACTACAATATAAATGTTGATCTGATAGTATATGCAATCTTGAATTATTGATAAGAGATCCTGTAAAGCTTACAATGTATATGGGGGTTCCTGACCCCAAATGCCCTTTTCGTGGTCACTCAGAGACTCTCATGCATATTTTCTGGTTTTGTCGTCGTGCTCAAAATTATTGGAATTGGATTCATGACTTTTTGCGGGTTCTATAACTGACTGTCGGTTCTGATGGTTGGGCTACTCTGTCAGTCTGTCGGTTTTCTTTCATTCTATGCTCTATCAAGTTTTTTCTTCGTCGGTGTCCCTTAATTGAACTGTTCGTCAGGTTTCTGTCTTTTCTACTCTGTCGACGATATTCACAAAACTATACCGTCGCTAATGTCCTTTATGCTTTGTCGTCGGTTGAACTCTTGTCAGTGTTCGTCAGGCAATTCTATACTTAGCATTTTCATGATAGACATTTTCATCTTGTTGGGTATGCTTGTTGTTTTTCGGTTATGCTTATACCAATGACATTTATCATGTTTTTTACTTTAAGTATACTAATGGCAAAAATTAATGTCATCAATCTCCCCCTTTGACATTAGTATCAAAAACTGATATGTGCAACATACTTGATGTATTAGTATGTACACATGTGTATACTTCTTCCTTAGTCATGAAATGACTCCCCCTATGCATATGCCGGTAAGTGTAATTTTATGTACATATGATTGACTTCTGCTTTTTGTTTCCTTTTTCTAATATATTGTACATATCTATTTATACATATCTATCCTTGTTGTATATACAACATACATATCCTTATCTCCTTTTGCTAATGTAGTATATTGTACATATGTATTATACATTCCTTTTTTTATAATGAGGGAAAAGGTACTTACAACTTGTCAAAAATGTGAGAGTGTGAGGCTTTGATTTCCTCCATCATCTTCTCCCATTTCTCCTTCAAATTTTCAAGATCCATGTGCTCAAGTGATATTCTCACATGCATGTCATAGATGTTGTCTACTACAGACATCTCCAAGGTTGAGATCAGATTTCTTGCATCTGTTATGTGTTGTTGCAGAGTGGTGAGGTTTGGTAAAATGTGATCCTGTAGCTCGGTAACCTCATTTCTGAACTATGTCTCTTCATCTCATATCTCTTGTCTCAGTATTTTTACCTTTGTGATCTTGTCATGATGCAACTTTATAGTGTTTTCATTAGAGGTTAAACTTTATGCACTAGCTGTCAGATCTGAATCTAGTTGGGACAACTTTTCACTATTTTCTTTTGTGAAATTTTCCAGTGTGCACAATTTCTGAACTAAGATAATAGCTTCAACAATCATAGGTTCTAATTGACTTTCTAATTTAGAGAGATTTACCTTGTTCTCTGCCACTTCTTGGTTGATCTTTTCAGCCAATTTGTATTGATATTTCATCTCTTCTTGTTCTTCCATTACCTTCTCTGCATCTACATTTTGATTGGTGATGGCGTCGGTAAGAACTATAATTTTCTCCATGACTGATATGCCATCTTCAACTTTTGTATTAGGAACAAGTTGATGTAGTATGTCCCTAGCTTTATCAAGTGCTTTGGCTTCCCTGTGTGCCTTTTTCATTTTCTCCTGTATATCTTTTCTTTGGCATATCACTCCAAAATTTTGAAGTGCTTTAGTATCTAAAGTAGATACATCCCACTTGGGTATTTCAATTACCTCATCAAGTGTTATAGCCAAGATGTCTTTATTCCTTACCTTCTTCTTTTTCTTTGGTTGGGAGACAGATTGGTGTACTACCATTTGTAGACCTTGAGATTCGATTGATTTGGTAGGTGAGGGTCAAGAAGATGAAGCATCTTGTTGCTTCTGTTCAGAGTCCACCAGTTGGTTTTGTGAAGACGTCTCTTCATTGGCCTTGGGTGTATCAACAAATTTATCTTCATTTTCTTTCATGCTCTCATCTTTCTTAACTTCGTCACTCTTTTCTTTCTCTTCATCCTTTCTCAATGTTTCATCTATTTTAGCATCTTCTCCTTTGTCTTTTTCAGTAGACACCTTTTGTTGAGTGTTGGTTGCATCCTTCATCTCTGTATCTTTTTGAGTGTATGATGCATCTTTATTTTCATAATTACCCATGTCCTTGGTTATATCATTATTTTTCTTAGATGATTTCTCCTGACTTGATTCAATATCAATAGCTTGTATCAAAATTTTCATGTTGGTCGATGTATTGACCTCTATAGTGCCAGTAGGTGTATCCTGTCTGTCGGTATTACCCTGTGTAATATTTATATCTACATATTTTTGCACCTCTTGCGTAGGGTCTTTTCCTGTAGTGTCATTGATGACGTTATCCAACCATGTTTCATCATTGATATTTTCAGTTATGTTACCTTTTATTATCAATTCTTCTTTGGTAACCTCTTCTTCATTACTCAAGTCAATATAAATTGGACTTGGTGGAATTTGGCTTTCTTCACTCTGAGTTTTGTCAAGAGTAGCATCGGGCCATACCTCATCTACAACTTTAGTATTCTGGTTGCCAGTTGCTTCACTCTCTTCTCTGTCCAATTCCACTGATGAGTCATCTTTTGCATCCTTAATGATGATATGTTCCTTCTCTGGGCTAGCTTCCTTAATGAGCTTGTTAAGTATCGTGCACCACTTCTTAATGTTGTCTTGATCTAGCTCAATTAGCTTCCCCTTGAGAAATTTATATGCTCTCATTTTGGGTGAGAACTCCTTTTCATACTTCTTCATCATATCATTTATTTCTTCCTTCTTTGAATCATAAGGCATAAGAGTAACAAGTACTCTTTCTCTTACCTATTTTTCCTGATGTAGTGCAAATGTCCATCTTGCAGACAATCTCGCTGATAGTTCCTTGGGAACGTCATATTCTGAGAATTATAGTGGAACATAATGGTGTTTGCACATTTTAGCTATAATAGCTTCTTCTATCTTGTTTTGATCCTCTGAATCAAATTTTAACCATTTCCTAATGTTAGGATCAAAAATAAATGGTGATTCTGAAATGTTCTTACATATTTCATCAATGGTTTTAGGAACCAAGGGTTCTTTTTCCTTTTGTATTTCTATGTCAGCTTCATCCATAGCTGAGTCATCTAGATCCTATTTTGTTCTAACCCTCTTTTTGGTCTATTTCTTCTTTGGTGAGACCATTTTTCTCTTGTAGGTTCTCACTTTTCCTTTCTTAAGTGGTGAAGGAGTTGGTTCCTTTTCATATTTTCTTATTTTCCTTGAAGTGGTTGTTGTTCTTGCTTTCTTAGGTGGAGGTGGAGGTGGTGAATCTGATTGTGTACCCTCTGAGTCATTCTTTTCTGTATCTTCACCTATAGGTGACTAGCCCTCAGTTTGTTCCTCCTTTCCATCTGTTTCCTCTTCACCTTCTTCAGTAACTGCAAATTTCTTGGTTAAGTCTTTTATTATCTTATTCTTCTTGTTTACAATTTTCTTGACAACAAGATCTGTCTTGATATTTGGTTTGGCTTCTTCATAAGTGCCAAATATTGGTTTCTTGTTGTCCACTGGTTCATTCAATAGTGCCTTGATGCACTTATTAGCTTTTCTTGTTTTGATCTCATATTCTAATGGTGAAAGCTAGGATTTCCTAGGTACTACTGGTTTGATATAGGTAAAATCAGTATCTACCATATAGCATATGTCCTCTTTGTGTTCTTCTATCAAACTCTCAGGTATCCTTGTTCTAGCTTGCATATTTTCTTTAATACCTTTGAAATATTCATTAATTAGGTCATCAAAATTTGTTCCTAATGACTCTATATGCTCACATATATGTATGGTTATAGGTTTGCTTATGCCCCATACTACTTTGCCTTTGGAAGGAAAGTATTCTTCAAAGTAAAAGAATATGCACATAATGAGGGAACCAAACTTACAAGTGTTTGTCCTTGAAGATCTTATGGTGTTCATGTTCTCCTCAAGTTGATTCAATAAAATCTCTGCAAGATCCATCTTCTTTCCTAGTTTTATGATCTTGTAAGTTGTGCTCATAGCAGTGCTTGCTATGTTGTTCATTTTTCTGGCCTAGAATATTTTGTATCCTACCACACATGCACCAAACTTGAGTTCCTCGTCGGTGATAGTGCTGACCTTGAGACCTCTCTTGTCTAATTTTGCACCAGTTAGCTTTTCCACTTCCTTCAAGGATGGGTGCTTGTGAGCTTGTGGCTTGTCAGTTGCGGGATATCCAGTAACCGCATGAATAACATCTTTTGTTATTTATTTTGGCTCATTTAGCCATAATGTCTGGTTATGCATTCTGCTGAGAACTATCCATATCCATTTGGTCTTAAAAACCCTGGGAAAGTGTAATGCATTCATGTGACCTTTCACTTCCAGATGCTTGTGCTCTTCTTTCAGATTTCCTGCTTCATCACATAGTGCCTTATAGGCATTTTCTAGATCTAGATCTCCTAATTTTGAGATCTTGCAATGAATATAGGACCTTACGTCCTCTACCAGAAAACCCCTAGGTGGGATTCTAGAGAATGCTCTAGAATCATCAGGTTGTGATGCAATTTCTGGGTGCAACTTGTATTTAGGTTCAACACAAGTGTTGTTGCTGATAAGATTGATCATTTTCTTCTTATCCTCTTTCAATTTTTCAATTCTTGAAGTAGATGTCATTTCTTTCATAAATTTAGGGCTTTCCATAATTTAAACAGTACAATCAGTGAATGTAGGTACTTACTAAATCTCTATGTTCGCTAACGAATCCTTTGAGTTGTGTTTAAAATCTTGTTGAGGTTACACTTCAATATACTCTTCAATCGCTCTACTTAGCTCTGCTTGGTTCCTCAAAAATTGCAGGTGCGAAATGATTTCTTCTGTCGCGCTTTTATAAATTTTGTGCCCTAAGTTGTCATTAATACCCAACAAGTCATCGATATACAAAGACTGAGTTCGTCAGTTGAGGCATAAATAACATCTTTGGTGTAGGCACAAAGTGTTGGGGTTGCTAGCAGCTTTGGTGACTTTACCGATGATTGTCAGTAAAATAGCGATGACAACTTCTGTTAGCTCAAGGATCACCGATGTCCGTCAATTTACACTTAGTGACTTGGATTTTGTGTAATGACTGATACATTTCGGTAAGTAATGTCAACTTTTCTGTGTGTCTTCACTGATCATAATTTGTACCCATTAACTGATGGTTGTTTTTCAATAATATTACAAGTAACAATATGGTGCATCTTTAATAATACTAATTTGTCTATATGATCAATATGTAATGGAACTGATGCATATTATAACTTGTCATAATGCAGTTCCATACTTACTTGTGCAACTTAGTTGGAAATGGTGATGCCACCAGATCCATTGGATGGGGCATCATCATTTGTATTACTTTTTCTAGCACCTTCAATTTTTGTATCTTTTACCCACATCTTGTTTCTCATCTTCTTGATGTCATCAATGGTGTTTCCATTGGGATGAGTGCTTTTTTCTGTCAGTCGGTCTTTGCAATCTTTTATCACATGTCCAACCTTATGACAATGTAAACATGCCATACCTGGATTGAACCACCATCTTGGTCTTCTAATCCATTTTCTCATACAGTTGGCAGATATATGACCAAACCTTCCGCATGTTGTGCAATTTACCCATGTGTTATAGTCCCAAACATATGAGTTACCGACTCTTGCCAGTTTGTAGCCATTATCAGGTTCTTTTGGTGTCCATGCCTTCTTGTTCTTTTTCTAGCACTCTTGATCTATATGTCCATTTATTTTGTCGGTAGGACAATATTTGTCCATGTAGGTTTCCTTCTTTGGATTGTTCACCTTGAATCTGCATTCAAATGCCTTGTGTCCTTTCTTGTGACATTTATAACAATTACCAATGAAAGTAGATTGTAATTGAGGAATACCTTTCATTTTTTTTTCTGCAAATGTTTGAGGTGCGGCATGGTTTTCCACAGTGATTGCATGACAGCTTCTTGGTTCTTGGAGTTACATAAACATTCCTTTGATCTGATTGATTAGATGATTCTCCATTGTCAATGTACCCTATTCTTGTGTATTTTTTGACTCTTCTTTGTTCATCAAGGAAATCATCCATTCTTTTGTTGTTATCTTCAGCTTTCTTGATCAATTCATTGTGCTGATTCTAAATTCTAACTTCATGCTTTAGCTTCTCATTCTCTTCCCTTAGCTCACTGATGATTTGTATTCTTTCAATGAGTTCAGTATTTAATCTGTTTGCCTCTTGACTCATAAGAATAACCTGGTTGGTAATCTGATGGTGATGATCAATAAGTCTTTGAATCTCTGATTCTTTTTCTTGTAGCTTCTCTGTAATTTTTCTCCTATCATCAATAGCCAATGTTCTCTCTGATTCAACTTTTCTTGAATCATTCATGACATTAATCATTTTTACCATTTGAGTCTCTTGACCAATTTGTAGCATCTTGATTTTCTCTGTCAGATGTAGATTCACTTCTTATAGACTTGTGATTTCTTTTACTGATGTGTCTGATGCTTTTCTTGTCGTGGATTCAGCTAAGTTGAAGTAACATGGGATCTCCTCTTCTTGATAATATTTCTCATTAAGCCTAGTTTCCATGATCTTTCTTTCATCAAGCAACTTTCTCATGCTTACTCTCGCCTCTTTATGCTGCTCATAGTAAATCTAAATTTGTAATTGCTCATTCTCAATAGTCTTGTCCAGTCTGTACTTTTCCATTGTATTGATCTTTTCTCTTAAGTCTTTAAGCTTTTCAAGAAAGAGACTTGGCTCTGATACCGATTATTGGAATTATTGGAATGATGTACTGATAGGGGAGGGGTGAATCAGTACCTCTAAAACTTTTTAGGTGGTTGGCCCATTAACCTTTGTGTCATCAGATTTTTATATTCCTATCTATCTATTTATCTTTCTTTATGTATGTGAAAGCATAATATAAGTTATTTACATGTGTAAACATTCAAGAAACATACATGAAAGTAAATAACACATAACACATGATATGATATCATAGAAAAATCCTATTAGGAAGTAAAAACTGCGGTGGGGATGTCTACCCACAAAACTTCACTATATGCAAATAAGAAGGGAGCCAGTTAAGGATTACAATTTGATCACTTCTAATAATCTACCCTATTAGGAGTATTAGAGTGGAGACCTATTAGGATATACTTCATTTGAATCTTTAGCAACACTGTTAAGTGTGCAATCTGTTAAGAGATTTATCAAAGAACTGTTAAGTCCACCTTCTACAAAAGGATTTCTTATGTGATGCACTTGTTAGAATGCAACTACAATATAAATGTTGATCTAATAGTATATGCAATCTCTAATTGCTGATAACAGATCCTATAAATCTTACAATGTATATGTAATCACCTTGAGTGATTTGAATAATACCCTGTCTCTGCTCGTCGGTAGCCTTGTCTGTGTTCTTGATAACTGATATAACCTATTTCTGAACTTTGCATGAATTCTCTTATGTTTCTTAGATGCTCTCCATGGCTACAATAATTTATCCAACTTACTTCATGTCACTTATTACAAATGATTGAACATCTATTTATACTAGTTTCTTGGTTTATTCTTGATTCACACTTTTCAAATTAACTCTAGATCCAAGGTTTACAACTTGACCTTGATCTTTAGTTAGTTATTTTTTAGATCCATTAGGATGCTTTAAAACATTTATAATATGCTTGCTTGACCCTCAAGTAAAGTTTTAAAATAAATAAAAACTCTAAAAATAGAATTACAATGTTTTATCTGACGTGTAAAGTCAGATCCACTTTTTGCGGGTTCTGTAACTGACTATCGGTTCTTATGGTCGGGCTGCTCTGTCAGTCGGTCGGTTTTCTTTCATTCTATGCTCTGTTGGTTTTCTACTTCGTCGATGTCCCTTAATTGAACTGTTCATCAGGTTCCTACCTTTTCTATTATGTCGACGATGTTCACAAAACTGTACCATCAGTAATGTCCTTTATGCTTTGTCATTGGTTGAACTCCTATCAGTGTTCGTCGGGCAATTCTATACTTATCATTTTCATGATAGACATTGTCATCTCGTCGGGTATGCTTGCTATCCATCGGTTATTCTTATACCGATGACCTTTATCATGTTTTTCACTTTAAGTATACTAATGGCAAAACCTAATGTCATCAAGTGGTAGACTCTTTCGTCACTTACCAAATCGAAGCATAAAAGACATGGATAGATTTTGATATTCATGATAGGATTGGAGTCACATTACATCCTTACTAAAGTTTTTTATTGGTAACTATATCAATTTTATTTATATATATA
>MU225224.1:141531-156353 GCA_018584345.1 Thuja plicata
AGCTGAGAGCAATTTTACAAATCTTGCAACTCCATGCATAGAGAGCTATGGATCGATTTGTGAGGGCTCATTCTTGAGTTTCCTTGCATGCAAGGATTCATAGAAGTGCACTACTTTTGTGTGTACAGTATGTATCTACTCCAAATGTCTTATGGTTGAATACTCATTGTTCTTGATTATGTTCCTAGTTTGCTTTCTACTCTAACATTCTCTGCATAAATTATTAGGAAGTTTAGTGACTCTTGTCATGTCTCTCACAATATTGGAAGAAGTAATTTTTACTAAGTTGTCAAAGTTGATATGTACCGTTATTTAGTACCATAGAAAACATTTATTATTTAATACTAAAGAGTAGTTTCCTCCCTTGTTCTTCTTGAGATAGTAAATTTTGACATCTCTTATTTTTTCTGCAATAAACTTCTTATAGATCTTTCTAATTTCACATCTTCCTCCAAGAAAGCCGAATTCTGAATTCTTGTTACATAGATAGATAACACTCAAGAAATTTTTTCTTAATCTTTTTATATATTAAACATTAGTAGCATTCTTCTTATCATTAATAGAAATAGTTCCCTTGCCACAAATAGTTCCCTTGAGCGTTTGTCAAAAAATGAGGCTGGTCCTCCTTAATAGCTCTCCAAATGTACCAATACCTTTCTATCTCCAGTCATACAATTTGAGCAGCCAAAATAAAAAATACAAGATCTATATTCATCTATTGCATGAAAACAAGTATTGTCTCCTTAAGATTTGACATTGATTTCATCCTTGATTTCTGAAAACAACACCTCATCATTTAATCATTTCCTTCTTCATCCTCTAATGAATGAGGTTCCAATATACAATAATTCTTATCTCTATCATCTTGTCTACCAAGTATTCAAGATTTTCTATGAATTTAATTCTTTTCACTAACATCAAATTTCTTTCTATCATCTCTAAAAATACATTTAACAACATAGTCTCCTGCTCTTCCATAATCAAAACATTTAAAGGGTAACTTACCTTTATATTTGTCATATTTTTTTTTTCAGTTTTCTAACAATTTTTTTCTCTTCATCTGAATTAGTATCTTATTTAGTGTTTTGAGTATCTCTTAAGGAGGTAGCATCTTTCTTCTCACGATGGTTCTCCTAAATTTCTAATAACTCAAATATAGTGACTACACCATATAGATCTTTCATAGTATACTTATCCATATCCCAATTCTTCTGTATAGAAATTAGCAAGGTTTTGTAGGTTCTTTTCATCTTCTCATTACTTTTAGTACCATCTCATTATCCTCAAGAATTATGATGGAGCCTCTAATGGATGGAAACTTCATTTACTCGATGTAGTCATCCTTAAATATTCTCATCTTCAAACATCTTTATGTTTTCAAATATGTGCTTTAGATTTTGCATCTTGATTTTCTTGATCTTTGTATCTCTTTCATAAATACTAGAAATATTTTCCCACACATCAAATGAAAATTTGCAACCCATGACTTTAAAATATTGTGAATCGCACAAAGTATTGCTAATTTCATTTCTTTCCTTTGTAGTGTTCTTAGGTGCCATGATTTCTTTCAAAGTAATAAGAGGACCTATTTTTTATTAAGCTAACTGTGGGTTTTGAAGGGGCCCTAAAACCCTATACAAAATAGTCAGACAAGATATATTCAATAATTCCCTTTAAATGAAACGGGTCAAGACCACAGTGAGGGTTTTACAATAGGCACCCACAATCTTGGAGAAATAATGCATGAAACAACCTTTATGCAAACCCAAGATAAAGACAAATCCAAGTATAGGATTTACCTCTAGCACCCTTCTGATGGGAACAAAGAGTCATATCAAAGGAAGAGGACATCTTGAATTTTTTCCTCTAACAGTAATCTAGCCCTCCTCAACTCTAGTTGCCTCATCCTGCCAATGCAAAGGATCAGCAACCACACCAAAACGATCAAAGCTACCAGCAGGGGTACCCAAAATGCCAGTTGATTCTACAGGAGAAACATCCATAGAACCATTTACCGCCACCACCCTCGCATCACCAAGGGATACCAGAGATTTAGTAACCCCCAAAAAATCAGGTGACTATACCACCGGGGAGGCAATCACTAGACAACATCAAGAGCCACAACCAAATCAATTAGAGGAAGCAGGACCTGCACTGCCACCTGGGAAAAAAAATTTAGTGAGATGGGCTTCTTTTCCACCACATAGTGTTGAGCAGAAGCAATATTCCACCAAGATCCATTAGTTTTCTTTTTACCCATTCCACATTAAGCAGTCATATGTCATGTTTTAAAACACCTTCTACATCTGAAGGGAATCCCTTCATAATATAGAGACTGATTTCATCTTCCTTTAGAGGAGTTGATCACTATCTCCCTAGGAAGACCCTCAGAGGGATCAATATCCACAAGAATGCAAGCATAAGTAGAGTGGAGAATTTCAGAAGAATCACCATCCACAAATAAAAATTTCCCAAGAGCATTACCAATCCCCTCCAGCAGTGAGTCAATCCATAAATGCAGGGGAAGATTAGGAAGACAAACCCATATAGGAAATCTGATGAAGGAATCTGAAATAGGGTTAAAATTAATATGCCTAGGCTTAACCATGAGCATAAAATGATCCTCCTAGCTGAAAAAATGTTTAATCAGAAACTTATTTCTATCCAAAAGATCTTAAAATTTTTTTATAAAATACCCCTTAGCCAAGGGAAAGGTGTTCACTGTATCCACGAGGATAGGCTCCCAATGTCTAGAGATCCATTCATGAAGCTTTGGGAGGCTAGGCCAAAAAATTCTAAATCTGCAAATCAAGGCATGGGAAGAAAACACAGAAATATTGTGGTATATTTCCTCATCCACATCTACATCCACCATAATGGAGATTGGATTAGAAACAAGAACAAGCCGATGGTTTTCTCCCAGTTTTAGCACAACATATTCCCTAGCAGCAGATGAGGGCTCCGATATCACCACATGGGGGCCCTTAACCCCACCCTTCCTAACCTAATCAGAGGTCAAAACCCCTAAATCTGGCTCAAAAGCATCATCCATACTCCCCGCACCAAGAACCACATGTGCAACACCCACACCACAGGAATGCAGACAACAGGAAGGTCGATGACCAAAAGCATCGTCAGAGGCTGCAGCGGCGGTGGCATTAGCAGCAGCAACAACAACGTCTGCAGCAACAGTGATGCCTGGAGGAGCCCGAGCACCATCACAAAGGGAAACATCAACATCGGCAGATGTCGTAATTACAGCAGTGACGGGAGACATCGACATCGACATCGATATTTTTTAATTTTTTACACATGCACTTTAATAAGAGGACATTTTTCTATAGAATTATATCACTTTTTTATTACATCAAGAAAACTATATGGAAAGGAGTCCAAATGAGACTGAATTAGCACACTTAGCACTAGTTCAGAGGGTGGGTTGAATTAGCACACTTAGAACCTTAACAAATTTATCTTCAATCAAAATTAATTCAATCACCAATTAGCAAAAGACAAATTAAATATCTCAAATACACATGAACAATAGATTTATGTGGAAAACCCAATATAGGAAAAACACTGTGATAAATGTACTCATTGTATCCAAATATTTTACTACAATGTTTTAGGCCATAAGCCAAGGAACTTATTTCCCCTACCAATTTAGGAACACTACCAAGAATTATACTAATCCCCAATGAACAAAACTATAATAGAAATTCACTAATTCAAAAGGGATAAAATTGAACTTCCTAATTTATTAAAATGATCTTCCATTATAATTCTTTAATAAGAACCTCAACTTTGGCTTGTTTTTACAAACTCAAATTCACACTCGAATCATACAAACTTTGCAGCTTTCTGACACACTCTCATATCAATCTCATTCCTTTATATAGAATACATACATAGAGATTTGTCCATTAGAAATATTAACAAGGTTTAGCCATAATAAAGTAGGCATTATTAATTTACAAGATCGAACACCTTGAATAAAATACTCAATGTTGTTCACTCCAAAAAATAAAGAGGATCCATTTATACATCATAAGAGTTATTTTAAAAATAACATAATCCATCCATATGCATCACAACATCTTCCAAAGCCAGACTAAAAAGTAACATGTGAAAATGCATTTGAAAAAGGTTACTAGATACCCTGTGAAATATGTAGCATGATCTAAAACATAAAAAACCATAGAAAAATCCTCTTAAGTCTCTTAACACTTCCCCTACCTATATCTAAACTAAAAATACTTGACTCAAGTTACCAAAAATGACTAAGCCAGCTAAAAGCCAACATAGACAACAAACTAGCGCATGTGACAACAAATATGCACCTACCGAGTAGACCATCAAGATATATCTAAACCACAACATCACACAAACCATCTAACCAAGTCCACCGAGTAGCATAACCAAAAATCACATTGTGGATCAATTCAAGTCATTCTCCAAGACTATCCAAACCATCCTAACAACCAGTTGTAGTGTCATCCAAATAGTGCACCATACCTTTGTCAAATAATTAGTCTAGGAACCTGCACACATGATAAATTGTAATATTTATAGTAGACATTCATGAATTCTAGAGTCACAAGTAGTCATCAACTCAAATTATTCTTTAGTAAGGTGTTAAAATCAATCTCTTTCCTACATATTCTAGTCATCTAGATAAGTTGTAAGCTTCCTCAATCATTATTCAAATATTCTTCATCAATCAATGTCATAGCCTCAATAACTTCCTTAGTTATTAATCAAATCTTCTTCATCAATAAAATTCATAGCCTCAACAAAATAAAATTCAACTCTTCAACCATTGTTCAAATCTTCTTCATCAAACATTGTTACAGCCTCACCAACCATCTGTCTAATAATCTACATTAATTCAACATCAAAATTTGACATCAATGACAACACAAATCATAACGCTAACATGTTGTAAGGGTTTAAGGTTGTGATTCAAATTTTGATAAGGGTTAGAATTTACATCATGGTTAGGGTTAAGATTAGGATTTTGGGTATAGATAGGGTTAGATTTAGGATTAGGCCGTAGGGTTATGATTAGAAGTATGGTCAAGGTTAGGATTCATATCAGGATTGATGTTAGGGTTAGGGTAAGTCTTATGGATAGGGTTAGGGTTTAAGGTTATGGTTATGATTATGGTTAAGGTCAGTGTCAATGATCATGGTTTAGATTTTGGTTAGCTTTAGGGTTAACATCATGGCTGACCTTAGGGTTAGGGTGAAGGTTATGATTATGGTTAGGATTTGAATATAAATTTGAGTTATGGTTAAGATTGTGGTTAGGGTTAGGGTTTAGGTTACGGATAGAGTTAATTTTAGGATTATTATCAAGGTTATGGTTAGGCATAGGGTTAGGATTATGGTTACAATTGATGTTTACATTATGGTTAGTGGTAGAAGTAAGATTTGGTTTGGATTAGGGTTTAGGTTTGGTTTTGGATTATGGTTAGAGTTAGGGTTTAGGACTGTTTTTGGGATTATGGTTAAGGTTAGGGTTTAAATGATGGTTAGGGTTAAATTTTACATAATGGTTATAGTTAGGATTAGGTTAGGGTATAGGTTAGAAGTAGAATTAGGTTTAAGGTTAGAATTGTATTTAGATTAGGCTTTAGTAAAGGTTAAAATTAGTGTTTTTAGGGTTAAAGTTAGAATGAGGGTTAGCATAGAGTTTATAGTTAGGGTTTAGTGTTGAGGTTAGGGTTTACATGATGGTTAAAATTAGGGTTAGGTTTTTAGATAATGATATAGTTAGATTTAGGATCATTCTTTGGTTAGAGAAATTGTTATAGTTAGGGATAGGGTTTAGGGTTATGATTAGAATTCTAGTGAGTTTTAGAATTTACATAATATTTAGGCTTAAGGTTAGGGTTTTGTTGGAAATACAATAATGGGAAAGAAAGATACTAAGAGGGGGGGGTGAATTAGATCTTCAAATTTAAATACTTAAAACAAATTGATCCACATTCATACATATATGAATCTAATGTGATATCAAATAGCATCCACACAATGAAGTAAATAACTCATAACACAAGAACTTGGTAACCCAGAAATCTAAATAGGTAAAACTGGGGTGGGGATGACACCCACAAAATTCTTCACTACTGTAGTAATAAAGTGTGCCTGTTAGGGCTACAAAAGTTGATTACAAAATGCAATCTACCCTGTTAAAGGTCTGCCCGGTTAAGAGCTAAAGATAATTACAATCTACCCTGTGAAAGGATTTCAAATTACAATAAAGTAAGAACTCTATTAGGAGATTTAGAAAGGTCTGCTAGAACCACTCTATTAAGAGATTTTCACCTGATACAATGATTAGAATGTTTCAAGTAATGATCCTTTATTATGCACTCAGATGCTAATGACAGATCTCCTCTTTCTAGTACCTTCTATGATCTCACAATCTAATATGTATTTACTCTGTTGTTCACTGTGTTGTCACTCTACTTGATCTCTACTTCTTAACAAAATAACCCTCTGTGCATTTCACTTCAAAATGCAGTCACCACTTCTCTTCACACACTCTTACAAAATAGGGTTTAGAAGCAATCTTATATATCTATTCAAGTCTAATAGTGAGATCTAGATCAACGATCAAGATCTAATACCCATACCTCCAAGGTATTACAATTAATGATTACAATAGACCATGCATAGGATAAAACAATTAAATGCATAACTAACTCTGTAGGAAAATATTAAATGCGTACATAAGTTGGCCCAAAAAGCTTATACAAGTCAGCCTGAACACTTATCCTCAAAGTTTGAATCATTCTAGACATGTATACAAAAATAGTTCTGCTCAGCACTTAACATCTCTATTGCTCGGCACTAAGTACCCTACTCGAATCAGCGTGATACAACTCAGAAACCTAAATACTGATCAACAATGTTGCTCGGCCTTGGATAGTTTCAGCTCAGCCACAATGATAGCCAACTAAAACTGCCTAAGTGAATGACTAAGTGTTGGTCACTAATCATCAACATAACTTAGAGATTAACAATATCCCCATTTGATATTAGTGGCAAAAACACACTTATCATTTCTTCATTTCATTCCATCAAAAATGTTTCCTAAGTATACTAAGTACCCCCCCTAGGAATATACTTATAATTATACATACAAAAACATAGAATACATGCCTTCAAAATATATACAAATGTACATGTCCTATACTGATTTATCATATTGTATCCTTACCAACTTCCCCCTTCTTTTTGTCACTGATTGTAGGTGGGGTTAAGTTATACTTATCCAAAAATTGTTTATGAAACTGCAGGGTGGATGCAAATGTAGCGTCCCAACTTTCCCTGGCAATCTTCATAACTTCCAATTTTATCTCTAGCTCGGCAACAAGACTCACTAAACTTTCTGTAGTTGAGAGATTTTCATTTCTCTGTGATAATTCTTTTGCAACTGAAAGTTCCTTCTATATTACCTCCAAGTGAGGCAACAGGCTTGTCTGAATGGTGATCAATTTGGCCCTAATTCGACCATCTTCAGCCATATGCTTGGCTATTCTTCATTGAGCATTGATCAACTTAGTAAAATGTAAAGAGTTAGAGGTAGCATCCTTACCCAAAGTATTGCCAGTTGATTTCAAATCTGACCGTAGCTTCTCAAGAAGCTGTAGATTATCCTTTGTGAAGAATTCAACATCACATAGATTCCTGTACAAATAATAAATGTTTTTGTAACTTTCTCCAAAATTTCTACAAGAGTAGAAAGTTCAACCTGTTTTGTTGCAATCTCTTCTGAGATTTTCTCCAGAACTTTGCTCTCAAATCTCCTCTTGAACCATTGTAGAATTTTTTCATTGTTGTTTATGTCATCATCACTTACCTTCTGTACAATGTGAAATAACTGATCAATAATTGGAGCTTGAGGCATTTCATCTTCTAAGTCAAAAGCCTTTGCAAATATATCCTTGGTATCATGCAACACCTACTTTTTCTTTTGTTCTATTTTCATTTCTTCCTGTCTCTTCTTCCTCTTAAGTAATTCTTGAAGAGTCCCTATTTGTTCAAAAGACAATTCATTGGGATCCCATTGTGGAATCACAATTACCTCATCTAGCATGACATCAAGAATTTGAGACTTTTTCTTCAGAAATTTCCTTCTCTTCAACTCTGGTGAGCTGACGCTCGGCTGCATTTTATCAATACCTTTTCCTGTGACAGTATCAATATCCATTGCCTCTTTCAATTCTGTCAATATTTTGTGAGGATCAGGCATACCTCCAGTTTTAGGACCTGTGGGAGTGGATGATGCAGAGTGTGGTAGATAAAATTGTTGGAATTATATTGAGATGATGTACTAAGAGGGGAGGGGTGAATCAGTACTCCTAAAACTTTTCTTGGTTAGCCCATTAACCCTTAATCATCAGTTTGTAAATTATCTTATCTAACTATTCATCTTTTTTTATGTATATGCAATCATATCATAAATTCTTTAGTATTTAATCATAACAGAAACATTCATGAAAATAGATAACACATAACACAAGATATGATATTGTAGAAAACTCTTATTAGGAAGTAAAAACTGCGGTGGGGATTGTTACCCACAAGACTTCACTATCTATAGATAAGAAGGGGCCAGTTAAGTCTTACAATTGGTCACTTTTGATGACCTACCCTGTTAGGAGTATTACAGTGGAGACCTGTTAAGATCTACTTCATTTGAAGCTTTAGCAACATTGTTAAGTGTGCACTCTATTAAGAGATTTGTAAAGAATGGTTAAGACCACCTTCTACAAAAGGATTTTAGATGTGATGCACTTGTTAGAATGAAACTACATAAGTCTTTGATCTAATGATGTATGCAATCTTTGATTGCTGATAACAGATCCAATTAAGCTTCATACATATAAGTAATCATCCTTCCATGATTGAATAATACCTTTATCTTCTCGTCTGTAGCCTTTGTGTGTTCTTGACAACTAATGTGATCTATTTCTAAACTTTGCATGAATTCTACCTTCTACTCCTTAGATGCTCTTCATGGCTATCAACAACAATGAATTCCTATATCACAATTGATTTGAACATCTATTTATACTTGAGTTAGGCTCAATTCTTGATTCACGCTTCGCAAGTTAACTCTAGATCTAAGGTTTACAACTTGACCTTGATATTTAGTTAGATATGTTTTAGATCCATTAGGATGCTTTAAAAAATTTACATAAAGTTTTCTTGAACCTCAAGTTATGAATTAAAACAGATTAAAACTCTATAAATAGAATTACATTTCTTTATCTGACATGTAAAAATTAGATCCACAAATTGCAGGTTCTCTAACTAACTGTCGGTTCTGATGGTCATTTTTCTTGGTCATCGGTGTTCCTTTCTATTATGTCAGTTTTGTTCTCAAAATTGTGTCGCTGGTGATGCTTGTAGTCGCCGATGATGCTTTTCACTTCCATACTTAGCATTTTTCATGACCTTTGTGTTATGTTGGTTATGCTTGCTATTTTTTGGTAATGCTTGTAGTCTGCTAATGATCTTTGTAGTCTGTCGATGATCTCTATTAATGTTTTTCACTAAGTGTACTAATGGAAAAACTAATGTCATCAATCTCCCCCTTTGACATTAGTATCAAAAACATGATATGTGCAACATACTGAGTGTATTAGTATGTACACCTATGTATACTCCTTCCTTAGTCATTTGAATGACTCCCCCTATGTATATGCCGGTAAGTGTAAGTATATATACATATCCTTATGTACTTTTCTTTTCCTTTCTTTTTCTGATATATATAGCTTTATTTGTATATATTTGTTCCTTTTGTACATATAATATACACCTTTCCTTTCCTCCTTTTTCGATTCTAAAGGCAAAGGTACTTACAGTTTTTTAAAAAGGTGGGAATGTGAGGACTTGATTTCCTCCATCATCTTTTCCCATTTTTCTTTTAGCATTTCTAGAGCCATGTGCTCTAGTGAAATCCTTACATGTATATCATAGATGCTATCTACTACAGACATCTTGGGGGTTGCTATAAGATTTCTTGCATCAGAAATATGCTGTTGTAAAATAGTAAGATTAGGTAGAATATGTGCCTGTAGTTCAGTAATATCACCTCTGAGTTGTGTTTTAGCATCCCATATTTCTTGTCTTAGCATGTTCACTTCTATGACCTTGTCATGATGTGCCTTTATACTATCGGCATGTGAGGTTAGGCTTTGTGCACTGGTGGTGACATTATGATCTATCTCTACTAGTTTTTCACTATTTTCCTTTGTAAATTTCTCAAGTGTGCACATCTTTTGAACTAAGGTGATTGCTTCAGCAATCATTGGCTCTAATTCATCAGTGAGTTCAGAGAGCTTTACCTTGTTCAATGCCACTTCTTGGCTGATTTTATCAATTAACTTGTATTGATATTTCTTCTCTACTTGTTCTTCCATAGCTTGCTCTGCATCTATACTTTTCTCTGTGATGGCATCGGTAAGAACAACAATTTGTTCCTTTACTGTAGAATTTTCTTCAAGTTTTACTTCAGGAAGAAGTTATTGGAGTATATCTTTTGCTTTTTCAAGTGCCATTATTTCCCTATGTTCTTGTATCATTTTCTTTTGTATGGCTTTTCTCTGACATAGCACTCCAAACTCTTGAAGTTTGTCACTGTCCAAAGTGGTAATATCCCAGTTTGGAACTTCTATGATTTCATCTAGTGTGACAGCCAAGATGTCTTTCTTTACTATTTTCTTTTTCTTCTTCTTTGGCTGGGTGGTAGATTGATGTACCACCATCTGCAAAGCATGAGATTGGGTTGACTTTGTGGGTGAGGGCTAAGAAGATGAGGCATCCTTTTGTATATGTTCTATGTCCACCGGCCAGTTTGGTGAAGACATCTCCTCATTTTCCTTGGGTGTATCAATAGATGAATCTTCTTTAAGTTTTATACCTTCATTTTTCTTGACTCCTTCACTCTTATCTTGTTCTTCAACCTTTCTCAATGTATCATCAGTTTTGTTATCTACCTCTTTGTTTTGATCTTTTGATACATCTTGTTGATCATCGGTTGCATCCTTCATTTCTATATCTGTATGCTTGGGAGTGTTGGATGCAACTTTGTTTTCATCGTTACCCATATCCTTAGGTATATTATCATCTTTCTAAGATGATTTATCCTAACTTGACTGAATATTAATATCATCTATTAATATATTCATATTTTTTGGTGTATTGACTGTTGCATTGTTAATAGTTGTGTCCTATCTATCAGTATTTCCCTTTGCAGCATTGATGTCTTCATATTTTTGAACTTCTACTATAGGGTCTTGTCCTGTAGTGGTATTGACAATGTTGTCTAACCATGATTCATCATTTATATCAACATCCAAGTTACCTTTTATTGACAATTCTTCTTTGGTAACTTCTTCATCCTCTAAGCTGATGTGGATGGGGCTTGTTGGTATTTTATTTTCTTCATCGTCTTTTGGCCATTCTTCATCTATGATATCAATCTATTTCTGGCCTGTTATTTGGACTTCTTCACTATCTAACTCATCTATTGAGTTATCTATTTTAGTGATTGTTTCCTTCTCATGACTGCTCTCCTCAAAAGTATTGAGTATCTCACTCCATATTTTATGAGTATCTTGTTCTAGCTCTATAAGTTTCTCTTTAATAAATTTATAAGCTCTCAATTTGAGTGAGAAGATTTTTGCATATTTATCCATGATTTCATTGATTTCTTCTCTCATTGATTCAGGAGGCATAAGAGAGACCAGTACTCTTTCTTTTATCCTCTTCTCCTCATGGAGTGCAAAAGTGAATCTAGAAGATATTTTGATCAATAGTTCTTGTGGAACATCATGTGTAATGATTTGTAGTGGGACATAATAGTGTCTGCACATCTTAGCAATAAGTGCATCTTCAATCTTATTAAGTTCTACTGTATCCCATCTTAACCATTTCCAAATCTTAGGATGTCCAACAGATGCAGCTTCAGAAATATACTTACATATTTCATGAATGTCTTCAATGGGTGATGTAACCTTTGCTATTTCCTTTGTTTGTTTCATAATGTCAGGTTCATCCATAGCTGAATCCTCTAAGTTCTCATTTTTCTGAACAAATTTGCTCCTTTTGGTAGGTGCCCTGACTGG
Source organism: Thuja plicata (assembly GCA_018584345.1). Lineage (NCBI taxonomy): Eukaryota > Viridiplantae > Streptophyta > Pinopsida > Cupressales > Cupressaceae > Thuja > Thuja plicata. Next base: position 153,678 of record MU225224.1, read on the forward strand.
TTGTTTTTCCTTGGATGTGTCAGGTTTCCTCTTATACACCTTTCCTTTCACCATGGGAGAGAGAGTTGCATCTTTTGTGGTTTGACTCCTTGTTCTAGAATTCTTAATTGGAGGAGGAGGTGGTGAATCAGACTTCTCTTCCTCTGATTCATTTGGCTCTGCTGTATCACTGATGGGAAGCTGGTCATTAGTGAGTTCCTCCTTACCCTATTGTTCCTCTTCACCTTCTCCTTCTTTTTCTCCTTCAAAAGATATATTCAAGTTCTTTTTCAAGTTCTTCACCATTCTTTTTAACTGTTTTACAACCTTCTTTACAACAAGATTTGATTTAATCTTTAGTTTGGCCTCTTCATAGGTACCAAATATTAATTTCTTGTTGTCTATGGGTTCATTTAATAGTGCCTGAATGCATTCATTTGCTAATCCTATTTTGATTTCATAATCCAATTTTGAAATCCATGATTTCCTTGGAACTACTGCTTGTATGTATGTGAAATATGTATCTACCATGAAACATATTTCTTCTCAATGTTCCTCTATCAGACTCTTAGGAATTCTAGTTCTTGCGTGCAACATTTCCTTTGTGGTTTTGAAATACTCATACATCACATTATCAAAATATGTTCCAAGTGATTCTATGAATTCACTTATCTGAATGGTAATGGGTCTGCTTGTGTCCCATGTAACTTTTCCTATGGAAGGAAAGTAATCTTCAAAATAAAAGAATATGCACATTATGAGGGAACCAAACTTACAAGTGTTTTTCCTTGAAGACCTTACTATGCACATGTTCTCCTCAAATTGATGTAATAGGATCTCTGCCAGATCCATCTTCTCCCCTATTTGATAATCTTGTATGTTGTTCTTATAGCAGTACTAGATATGTTGTTCATTCAACTTGCTTGGAAGATCTTGTATCCAACAACACATGCTCCAAACTTCAGCTCTACATTGGTAATGGTGTTGACCTTTAGTGCTCTTTTATCTGATTTGGCACCAGTCAGTTTTTTCACTTCTGCTAGAGATGGGTGCTTGTGATCCTGTGGTTTATCAGTTGTAGGATAACCAGTAACCACGTGAATAACATCCTTTGTTATTTCCTTAGGCTTATTTATCCATAGATTATTGTTGTGAACTCTGCTAAGAATGATTTTTATCCATTTTATTTTAAAAACCTTGGAAAAATGCAGTGCATTTGTGAGTCCCTTCACTTCCAAGAGTTTGTGCTCTTCTTTGAGCTTTTCTGCATCATCACATAGTGCCCTATAGGCAATATCTAGGTCTAGATCTCCTATTTTCGAGATCTTACAGTTACTATAGGACCTTACGTCCTCTACTAGTAAAATCCTAGGTGGGATTTGGGAGAATGCTCCAGAATCGTTAGGTTGTGAAGCTACTTCAGGGTGTAACTTGTATTTAGGTTCACAACACATTCCTCTACTAACAAGCTTGAAGGGTTTCTTCTTATCATCCTTAATTTTCTCTACTCTAGAAGTCGATGCCATCTTGTTTGCAATTTAGGGCTTTTTGCAAATAAAATAGTGCGGTCGGTGAGTGTATTTACTTACGGATTCTCTCTGATTGCCTGTGAATGTGGATGCTTTATGTCAAATTGACTTTTCCAGGGTCACTTTCCAATTTTCTCTTAAATCACTCTGGTCTGCTCTGCTCAAAAATTGCGGGTGCGAAAATGAGTTTTCCTGTTGGGATTTTATACCTTTTTGCACCCTAAGTTGTCACTAATTCTTACTAACTCATCAGTTTATGAAGACTGCTTTTGTTGATAAAGACATTCATAACATCTTTGGTGTCTGTGCAAAGCTTCGGGGTAGCTAGCAGTTTTGGAGACTTCATCGATGATTGTCGGTGAGGTTGTGAAGATAGCTTTTGTTCATTCATCGTTCACCAATATCTGTCAGTTTATACTTAGCTTGTGTAATGATCGATACATTCTAGTAAGTAGTGCTAACTTTTCTATGTGTGTTCACCAATGCAAATTGTGCCCAATAATCGATGGTTTCTTTTCAATATTTTAGTAAGTAACAATATATTGCATCGTTATTCATGCCTATATTACAATATGAACTATGTGTAATGGAACCGATGCATAGTAAAAACTTGTTATAATGTAGTTACATACTTACATGTGCAATCTAGTTGGATGTAGTGATGTCACCAGATCCATTGGATGAGGTGTCACCATTTGCATTGCTTGTTCCAGCACCTTCAGTGTTTGTGGCTTTTACCCACATCTTGTTTCTCATTCTTTTGATGTCATCAATGGTATTTCCATTGGGATGTGTACTTGTGTCTGTCAGTCGGTCTTTGTAATATTTTATCACATGTCCAACCTTATGACAATGTAAACATGCCATACCTGGATTGGTCCAACCTCTTGACCTTCTGGTCCACTTTCTCATATAGTTGGCAGCAATATGACCATATCTTCCACATGTTGTACAGTTTACCCATGTGTTATAGTCCCAAATATATGAGTTACCCACTCTTGTAGGTTTGTATCTTTTATCAGTTTCCTTTGGAGTCCATGTCTTGTTGTTCTTTTTCCAGCATTCCTTATGTGTATGCCCATTCATCTTGCATGTAGGACAGTACTTGTCCATATAGGTTTTTCTCTTTGGATTTGTCACTTTGGATCTGCACTCATGTGCCTTGTGT
>MU225224.1:163813-182544 GCA_018584345.1 Thuja plicata
ATTTTCACCTGATACAATGATTAGAATGTTTCAAGTAATGATCCTTCGTTATGCACTCAGATGCTGATGATGGATCTCCTCTTTCCAGTACCTTCTATGATCTCACAATCTGATATGTCTTTACTCTTCTGTTCATTGTGTTGTCACTCTGCTTGATCTCTTCTTCTTAACAAAATAACCCTCTATGCATTTCACTTCAAAATGCAGTCACCACTTCTCTTCACACACACTTACAAAATAGGGTTTAGAAGCAATCTTATATATCTATTCAAGTCTGATAGCGAGATCTAGATCAAGGATCAAGATCTAATACCCATACCTCCAAGGTATTACAATTAATGATTACAATAGATCATTCATAGGATAAAACAATTAAATGCATAACTAACTCTGTAGGAAAATATTAAATGCATACATAAGTCGACCCAAAAAGCTTATACAATTCGGCCTGAACACTTATCCTTGAAGTTTGAATCATTCCAGACATATATACAAAAACTGTTCTACTCGGCACTTAACATCTCTGTCACTCAACACTAAGTATCCTACTTGGCTCGGCATGATACAACTCGACAACCTGAATACTGCTCGGCAATATTGCTCAGCCTTGGATAGTTTCAACTTAGCCAAAGTGATAGCCAACTAAAACTGCCTAAGTGAATGACTAAGTGGTTGTCACTGATCATCAACATAACTTAGAGATTAACAAGTTTGAGTTAAGGTTAAGGTTAGGCTTATAATTTTTGTTAGGATTATATGGTTAGGGCTTAGTGCTACGATTGAGATTATGGTTATAGTTAGGGTTTACATAATGGTTAGGGATAGGGTTTGGGGTATGACTAAGGTGAGCATTAGGGTTAGGCTTAGGGTTTAGGGTTAAGGTTATAATTTACATGATGGTTAGGGTTTGGGCTAGGTTTCTTGCTAGTGATATAGTTAGGTTTTTCTCTATTTTAGTTTAGAAAAATAGTCAAGATTAGAGTTTAGGTTATGGTTGGGGTTAGTGTTAAGATTATAGTTTGGTTAGATTTAGAGTAATGATTAGAATTATGGTCATTGTTAGGATTTACTGTTACCTAATTTTCATTATTATCTTGGTTAGGTTTAACTGGTTATGTTTTTCAGTTAATACAAGGGTACAATTTGATTCTTGTTAAGTGTTCTTACTAAAGTTAAATGTTGTTAAAGAAAAGGTACATAATGATATGCAAATGTTTCATAAATAGGAAAGTTATACAAATGTTTGCATCAAAAGTTTCTTTATTCATAATAGAAAGGTACATATCCCACATAAGCTATGGGAGATAGCTAAATATATACATTAAAAAAGTAAACTATGTATAAAAGAAGGAAGAAGAAATAAAGAGATAGGACCTGTCATTTCCTGATAATGATAAATCCTATGTTGATCATAGTATTCTCAGCTTCATTTTGAGCTTTAGAGGCTTCAGGCATCCAAGAAACCTGCAAGAAGAGAGAAGGGGGGTTTGTTAGAGCTTGGGATCATAGATTGGTATTAATGCAATCAAACAAATATACATATCCTACTTTAATGATGCATATGAAAAACTAAAAATAAAAAAGGAAATCAAAAGAAACAAACATGTAATCATTTTTTAATCTAGCGAGTGTGTTTTAATGTGTAGATATAGGTATGCATTCATTGCTAGAAGAATTTGGTATGTAAGATGAATCGGGCTCCCATGAGGGTTGAGTGTAGTATGTTGGTCAATAATGTTGGATGATGTTGGAATTGGCTACTAATGATGTTGTTGGCAGTCATGTTTTGTCACTGATGTCAACATATGTTTTTTGAGAATAGACTAGTTATTACTGTTGTATGATGACTGATAGAAGTGATTATGATGTCCATTGTGGCATGTATTCTAGAGGAGATCTATTTGGGATGACTTCAGAGATGTAGTGTTTATTGTGGATTGTGAGCCCGGATTGCATATCTTGGACTATATATAATATATTGTAATTGATGTATACTTGTTTTAGATATCGTGTGTATCTTAGAAAGGGGTTAAATATATATTTTTATATTGGAAAGCTTAATTGGCCGACCTAATCAATTATTGTAATAGGATATATATGAGAGATCTTTTCTTTTGAAAAGAGGTGAGAGAGAGTGTGTATGTATGTGTATAAAGAGAAGGTGATTGAGAGAGAAGTAAGGAAGCTTCAAAGCTTGATTGAATGATGGATGTAGAGAAGAGGATATGTTCATTGTACTTCATTGGAACTGACCAAGAAATTTTTTTCTATCAGATAGTTCATTGGATTGTATACTTTCTATATACACTTGTTTGAATTGTAAATCCTTGAGGGTTTCTTTAACCTTATTTGGGCAGTGTGCCTAGGAAATGAGCCCACTATTACTCTTGACTCCTAACAAGGTCTGTCCTTTAAGAGGTACTGTGTGGTGTAATGTTGTAATAAGCTCTTAACAAGTCTAAATATTTTAATAGGGATACTATACTCTTAGTACATCATTTGTGGGTGATAATTTCCACCGGGGTTTTACCTTTAACATGGTTTCCTCGACAACAAAGGATTGTGTTATTGTGTTTGAATTTACTGTGTTATCTTTTTAAGTGAAGTTTTGGTTTATAAAGTTTAATGTTTAATAATCTATCTCACAAGTGATTCACCCCCCCAGTTGTGTTGGTGGACTATTTTTCTTAACAATTGGTATCAGAGCTACTGGTCCTTAGAGAGAAAGATTAACAACTTGAGGTGATCCTGAAGATGACTTACTATAGGAAGGATAGTCTGAAGTTTGAACTTGAAAACTTTGACACTTGGAAGAACAAGATGAGAACACATTTTCTATGCTTGGGAATTGAGTACTGGATGATTACTAAAAGAGAGGAACAAATGAAAGCTGAGGATAAATTAAATAAAAATACTGAAGATGAAAAGAATTTATTTTCATGTAAAATGGTTTCAAGGGAAGTGTTTATCAGTGCACTTTCTAAAGGTGAATTCATAGAGGTTAAAGACTTAGATTCTGCACATAAAATTTGGACAATATTGGAAGCATTGCATGAAGGAGATAAGTTTAAAAAATAGGCAAAGTTACAGAGTTGGATGGCAAAGATGGAAATTTTGAAAATGAAAGATGATGAAAACATTAGAGCATATTCATAGAGAATTACAGAAGTTGTTATTGGCATCAGTAAATCTAGAGGTACTTATAGTGAGGAAGAAGTGATCGTGAAAATTCTTAGATCCCTGACACCTGCATACAGAACTAAAGTACAAGCTATAGAAGAGATTATACCTTTGACACCTAACTTCAATAGAGATATGTTTATTGGGAAACTGACTACCATTGGGGCCGCATAATTGGGAGATTCTCTACCTAAAGTTGAGTCATCATCAAGGAAATTGTACATAGAAACAAAAATGCCTTATCAGGAATTGCAAGCACCAGCAATAGTGACTTGAGAGAAGAACTTGGAGAATATGTTGATGAATGAGAAAAGATACAAGAATAAGAAATGAAGCTAGATGAAGTTGTGGCCCTGATTACTAGAAGATAAAAGAGAGGTAAGGGAAAATTTGAAGGAAATTTACCTTTGAAATGTTTTTCATGCAACAAGATCTAGGTCATTTTGCATCTCGATGTCCTACAAGGGTTCCAGAGCATAAACCTAAGTTTTATAAATCTAAGTATCTAAAATACAATGAATGTTATTATACTAATGAAGGTGTTTCTGATGATTAAGTTTTTTGACTATGATGAGATTGGATTTATTTCTATTAAGGATGATGAACCTTTACATGAAGAAAAAGCCTTAGTATCCCGTGTTGAAAAGAAATATGAATGGGTTATTGATAGTGGTTGTTCACATCATATGACTAGAGATAAAAATAAGTCTGTTAGTCTAAAAAGATATGATGGTGGTGTTGTAATATTTGGTGACAATACTCCTAAGATTATCATTGGAGCTCGATCTATTTATCTGGATGGAAAAGCTAATGCTGATAATGTTCTGCATGTTGATGGACTTAAGCATAATTTGTTGATCATTGGAAAGATAGTGGAAAAGGGTTATCAATTAAAATTCATTGATGGGAAATTTTGTATCAGATTTAAGGAAGGAGACTTGATCGCATCTGGTACTAAATCTATAGGCAATGAATTTTAATTGAATACATCTGAGGCTTCTTGTTTTATTGAGAAGGTTGATGAAAGTTGGCTATGGCATAGAAGATTTTTTCATGTTAACTTTGATAATATTGTGAAGGCAATTATGACTAATGCAGTAAGTGATCTACCAAAGATTGTGAAACCATCTAACACTATGTGTAGAGAGTGTGTTATGGGGAAGTAGACTAGAAGCAGTGTTAAAAGAAAATCTTACTCTATGAAAGGAAAGTTGGATCTGGTACATACAAATCTATGTGGTCCTACATGAACAAGATATTACTATGGTGAGAGGTATTTTATACTATTTGTTGATGAATTTTCTAGGATGATGTGGGTTACATACTTAAGCGAGAAATCTAAGGCATTTAATAAATCCAAGATATTCAAAGAAAATTTTGAGAATGAATTAGGCTTGAAGATAAAATGTTTAAGATCAGATAGAGGTGGTGAGTTTATTTTAGACTTGTTTAATACCAAGAGCATGGAATATAGAGACAGATATCTCCTCCTAGAATTCCACAACAAAATGGGATAGTAGAGAAAAGGAACATAACAGTGTTAGATGCTGCCAAGACTATGTTGCTGGAAGGAAATGTATCACATGTTCATTAGAGAGAAGTTGTTTGTACTCCTGTGTACACCTAAAACAAAACTTAGATCAAAGAAGGTACAAGTAAGACTCCTTATTATGGTTTAATCATACTCCTATTGTAAAATAATTCAGAATATTTGGAAGTAAATTCTATATCAAAAGAGATGATGAGATAGGGAAGTTTGATGCTAGAAGTGATTAAGGCATCTTCCTTGGTTATTCTACTAAGAGAAAATCCTATAAATGTTTCAATCTAAGAATGAGGAAGCTGATTAAAATTGATAATGTATGGATAGATGAAAGGTTTCAAATTTAAGAGAGAATATATGATTGTGGTAAGATTGCAGAGATTAAGGAGGTCACTACAAATCCTTAAGAAACTTTGGAAATTGATAATGAGATCAAAGATGAATAAAATGAGGTTACTAGAACTCCTAAGACCCTGAGGTATGTTAAGAATAATCATCCTAAAGATCAAATCATTGGTGATGCAAATAGAGGCATGTTGAATAGAACAAAAGTAAGAGATGAAATTTTTTTGATTTCTCATGTTGAACCGAAGACTATTGACGAAGCATGTAGAGATGAATCTTAGACTAAAGCTATGCAGGGAATTAGAACAAATAAAGAAATACAACACTTGGGAATTGGTTCCAAGGCCTAAAAATAAGAATGTGATAGGAACTAAATGTGTTTTCATAAAAAAAAATAGATGAGAAAGGAATAGTGGTAAGAAATAAGGCTATACTGGTTTGTAAAGGCTAGTCGCAACAAGAAGACATAGACTTTGAAGAGACATTTTCTCATATTGCTAGGTTGGAAGCTGTGAGGTTATTTCTTTCTTATGTTGCACATAAAGACTTTAAGGTATATCAGATGGATGTGAAATCTGCATTTCTCAATAAAGATTTGGAGGAAGGCATATACATAGAGAAACCTAATGGATTTCCTCTGGTAGAAGATGAAGACATGGTCTATAAACTAAGGAAAGCATTATATGGACTGAAACAAGCACTGAGAGTATGGTATGCAAGACTAGATAGGTATCTTCTTCATCTTGGTTTCAGAAAAGGTAATGCAAACAATAGTTTATACTTAAGAACTAGTGAAGATGGGACTCTAATCATAGAATATTTTTTTGATGATATAATTTTTGGAGGTAATGATGAAAAGAGTAAAAGGTTCTCTAAAGAGATGGAAAAAGAATTTGAAATGTCAATGATTGATGAAATGAAATTTTTTCCTTGTTTGCAAATTAATCAGAACAAGAATGGTATTTTTATATCTCAGACCAATTATCTTAAGGAGATGTTGAAAAAAATTAGAATGGAAGACTGTAAACTTGTGGGGATTACAAAATTACTCATAATGATGAAACTCGGAGTGTCTTTTAGACAAAGTACAAATCAATGATTGGAGGTCTACAATATCTAACCCATACCAGACCAGATATTTCCAATGCAGTTAGAATTGTGGCAAGATATCAAGCATATCCTAAAGAGACACACCTTGCTGTTGTGAAAAGAATTTTCATATATTTGAAAGAAACAATAGAGTATGGATTATGGTATGAAAAATCTGATGACTTTATTTTACATGCTTATACTAATGCTGATTGGGCAGGTAGTGTGGATGATAGAAAGAGTACAAGTGGAGGAGAATTTTTCCTTGGAAAAAGGTTGGCTTCTTGGTTAAGTAAGAAGCAGGATTGTATAGCTCAGTCTACTACTGAATCTGAATATATTTCTACTACTATAAATTGTACACAAGTTGTTTGGATGAAATAAATTCTAAAGGACATTGGAATAATTTTTGAAGAGCTAGTGATTATCCATTGTGATAACACTAGAACAATGAATATGTCAAAGAATCATGTAATGCATTCAAAGACTAAACATATTTCTATTAAGTATCATTTATTGAGAGACAAGGTAGTAGAGGAGGAGATTAGATTAGAGTATGTTAGCGCAAAGGAAAAAATAGCAGATATATTTACTAAACCTTTGCCAAAAGATGCTTTTGAGTATCTTAGAAGCATGCTTGGGGTGAGAACCCATTATTGTCATAATTAATTGATGTAGTTATGCATCATTCCAGTGGATTTTAGAGCTATATCATTTTTTGGACTTGATGTATGGATCAACTCCTCAAGGGGAGTGATCGAATGAACACTACATAACATATTTGGGTGATTTTGCACCTGGCTGTTACAAACATGAACATTTGAAAAATATACACATTGAAGAATTTTGATGAATATTTATGGCACCCTTTACCATTTTTTTCAAAGGGGGAGAGATTCTATGTGAAAATCCCTACTATTTTAGGGAAAATTGTGTTGAGGATATTGAGAAGATTGTATTGAGAGAGCACTTTTTGGGTTGATGGATTTTCCCATATGTTTCCATAAATTCCAAATGGGAAGATTTTTGGATGGTGTTGGAATTGGATACTAATGATGTTTTTGGCATTCATGTTTTGTCACTGATGTGAATATATGTTTCTATGAACAAACTGGTTATTACTATTGTATGATGACTGATAGAAGTGTACGGATGAATCAAAATGAGAAAAGATAGGAATATGAAGAAGGATGTATGATGATCTTATTTATAAGTTCTCTTGGGTTAATATTTTATATTGGACGAGTTATAGATGTTTTGGTAAAGACTAGTTTCTGGACTATGATAGTGAGGATTGACAGAGCGAGTCTCTGTATTTTGAGTATATCTTACAGGGTATGATGATTCAGGTAATGTGAGCTCAAGGGATGATAGAAGATATGTTCAATAATTTTTTTGATGGGTTGCAAGTTGTATGAGTGATGATGACATCACTTGTGGTGTGTATTATGGAGGAAACCTATTTGGGCTAACTTCAGAGATATAATGTGTATTGTGGATTGCAAGAATGGATTGAAAATCTTGGACTATATCTGATATATTGTACTTGATGTATACATTTTTTAGATATCATATGTATCTTATAAATGGGTTAAATGATTATTTGTATATTAGGAAAGCTTAATTGGCTGACCTAATCAATTATTGTAATAGGGTATATATGTGAGATCTTTTCTTTTGAAAAGAGGTGAGAGAGAGTGTGTATGTATTTGTATGAAGAGAAGGTGATTGACAGAGAAGTAAGGAAGATATGAAGCTTGATTGACTATTGTATGTAGAGAAGAGGATATGTTCATTGTACTTCATTGGAATTGACCATGAAAAGAGTTTCTATCAAACAGTTCAGTGGATTGTATATTTTCTATATACACTTGTTCAGATTGTAAATCCTTAAGAGTGGCTTTAACCTTCTTTGGGTAGTGAGCCCACTGTTACTCTTGACTCCTAGTAGGGTTTTTCCTTTAACAAGGACTATATACTGTAATGTTGTAATAATCTCATAACAAGGATAAATATTTTAACAGGGACACTATACTCTTAGTACATCATTTTTGTGTGCTAATTCCCACCGGGGTTTTACCTTTAACATGGTTTCCTCGACAACAAAGGATTGTGTTATTATATTGGCATTTATTGTTTTATCATTTGAAGTGAAGTTTTGGTTAATAAAGTTTAATGTTTAATAATATATCTCACAACTGATTCACCCTCTCTCCCTCTCAGTTGTGTTGGTGCACTGTTATTCCTAACAAATAATGGTAGAGAAATAGATGTAATCAAAGGAAATAAAAAGGTATTAGGTCATAGATACCAGAGTACACAAGTTGAAAGATCAGTAATTACATTAAGCACATTCATCAACATTATCATAACAAATCATTCAAGATGGTAATGCAATTTTAACATCAAATCCATGAAAAGATAGTATGACAGTACCAAAAAGCAATAAGATAATCTATAGCTAATGATAAAATTAAAGGTGATGGTGATGAGATGATAAGTAGTGTCAAATGGAGCTAAAGGCCTCTCTTTTTATTGATAAGTAAAACATTGGTAAAGTAATCCTCTATATAGTTGTAGGAAATAGGAAGAAAGCAACTTAGAGGGGGGTGAATATGTTTCTCCTAAAACTCTTAAAACAAAAAACCCTTAAACCTTTAAAACTTAAAACCCATTATTACTTTGACATATATTACTGATTTGAAAAATTTAAAGCATGTAAACAAAAATTAGAAAACATCAACACCACATATCACAAATATTCTAATTAGGGAAACCCAAACTAGGGTGAAAACCATGGTGGAGATACAACCCACAATAAGAACAATACCTTGTTACAAGTATAGACTTATTACAATATGGGGAATGCACATGCATTCATGCTCACTACCTAGAGCTCACTGCTCAAATCAAAATCCTCAGGCTAAAACCCTAAGGAAGTCTCAGTAACTTACAATAACACTCTAGACACCAATCTTAGAATTCATGAACTATATAATATCATATACCTATGCCCTGGTCCATTTAATTTTAGTACAATCAGGTCCCTTGCTGCAATTCTCTCTTTTACACTCAGATGATAAATTCATCCCTCTTTAGATATGTAAAAGTGATTCCCTAGAAACCTCTTCCTTGTGTAGTCTTCCAAACACTGGCACACACACACGGAAACACAAATCAAACCCTAATTCACCTTATTTATCAAGAAATAGGTCATAAAAACCTAATCCTCAAACATTGAACTCTTATCGCAAAAACAAATCTTGAGGATCACTACGTGCTTTCCAAACATTTATTATATCCTTCACAGACACCTCGAGATCATAATCATAACCCTAAAATATTTTATCGATCCCTCATAAACTACTTTAACAACTTTTCTTGACATGTCACCTTGATCAATATAAACTAAAAAATCATCAGTTACATAGTCCTAGATCATCCTAAGGTATCATGAAGCTCAAAAAACAATCTATCACACTCATAAAATATGTCAGCATTTCATGCTTAACCTCAAGAACACTATTACCCCCAACTCAAATACTTGTAAATTCCTTGTGGACCATCATGATCATAAACCATTTGACTAGTAGACACATTTCTATGTCCACAACATATTCCTTGTTGTGCAACCAAAGATCTCACCTTGAGTATGTGTGCAAAATCATTTTCTACAACTCAGTTACGCTAGCAAGCAGTAAAATAACTAGTAGTCATCCATGACATCATAACTTGATCAAATCATCATGTAAGAAAGTGAAAATTAACATGAACCATGTAGACAACCTCTACATCATCCCATGAGGTGTGTGAATCCTCATCTTTAGTATCATTCCTTAGCCATTCTTTTGATCATCATGTGTTACTGGAAAAACTGCACAACAAATATCCAAACTACATAATAGACATGTTTTCATCAATGAAAACACATCCAACTTGCCAACAATCTATCTCTTTGAAATTTATAGAAACATGTGATGGGAAAAATTATAATGCAATCAAAATCCAATAGTAATACCAATAATATCCACAATATCTTCTGGAGTTTCTATAACTATGCTCTACCACTGCACCTCATGGGAACAATATTTCCCTAATTCCAATCTGATTACATGCTCTTCTCTCCATAATTTTCTCCCCCCTTGGATGTACACTACTCTTCTTGGCTAAAACTCTTTCTTATGTGCAAGTATATAAACTTTCTCCTCACATATGCTACTCTCTATTTCTTCACAGTTTCTCTTCTCATTTGCACTTGATCTGCACATTTGATTGTTTTTAACATATTCTCTCCCCCCTTTGAAATAAATGAAAAAGGTTTATTACATGTTTTTGTAAATAAAAAACATCCAACTACTGATCAAACACATCTTTCTTGTCATGCTTACTACTCCCCTGAGTAGTAGCCTCTCTACATCAATCCAATTATTATATTTTTCTTTAGGGTATACTAGAATGATGCAATCTGTTGTATCTTAGTTCTTATTAGGATGCGTAATGACCCCTAACATGCCTCTAAGATCTGTAAGAATAGATTTTTTATCGATACTCATCTTTCTCTTGGACTTTCTTTCTGAATTCTTCTTTTATCCAACTTTGTCTTCTCATTATATGTCTTCTTCTTAATCATCTTGTTATTAGATTTATTTCTATGCTTGTTTTATTTTCCCTTGTTTTTTTTCTTCATTCCTTTTATTTTCATACTTTTCCTCTTTTCTTTCTTCTTTTTGGTATAATTAATCTTCTTCACATTTTTTTTCCTTCCTACTGAAATAACTTTGTTCATCTTCTTGTATCTGCAATGTTTGGTAATCTATGTAGATATATTGTATCTGAAACGGACAACCAATATTTTTTTCACTATCATCATCTCTTACTATAGCACATGGACATATAATTATCTCCCTTTTGATAGTATCATCCAACATTTTCACAAACTACATATAATTGAATTATGGTTATGCCTTTTGTTTCTAGAAATATGATTTTTATTTTTGCAGCCTATAGCTTTATGTCCAAAATTTCCATGAGAAAAACACTTACCTATGAATCTTTGAGATTTAGGTCCTTTTACCTAATTATTCTTGGTCTTATTCTTATTCTTTTCTTCTTTGTTATTTTTCTATCTTTTAGTGTCAGGATTAACTTGTCTAGACTTAGAACTTTCACCTTTCACAACTCTAACACCATTATTCACATTCTCAAGAAAATCTTGTAGTTTTACTTCTTTGGTCATGAGCTTTTCCATATGAAATTTTGTAGTCGCAATTGCTTCCTTAATAGATCTATCACATTCATCATCAATTGGCTCAATCTCTAATATTAGGAAAATTTGATCTTTCACAATTCTTCTTCTTGTCTGAACTCCCTTTTTCCTATCACCAATGATTTGTCCTTCATTGTGATTGAATCTCACATACCTTGGATTCTTCTTCCTTGTCTCTTATTTCTGAGCTTATTAATCTTCTCCACTTTTGTAGTCTTCATCTTCTGCACTTTATGTTACACTTGTAATATTTTTCTGCACTTGTTGATATTGAATTTGCTTATTACTATCCCTCTATTGTCCAAATTCATCAAACCTTGCCTATTTCTCAAGAATTTAATTAACTTTAACATTTTTACTTTCCAATAAGTTTTTCAACCTTTTGTTGTAGCACCTACATATGCTTAAATTTTGGTAGATTATCCAAGGAATATACCTTCATCACTCATTTCCTCAAAATTTCCCATGTCTTCATCTCTCTTAATGTAACATATACTACCAAAAATTTTGAAAGACTTAGCATTAGGCACATGACCACACCAAATTTCATAGGATGTCTTACTAGTTTCATGTTTGATTTGTACTTAGTAGTAAGAGTGTATACTACAGTGCTCACAACTTCTCACCAAAACACTTGTGGAACATTTGTTTCAAGCATCATGGTTCTTGAAGTCTCTAGAATAGATATATTCTTGCACTCTACTACACCATTCTATTATGGAGTCATAGGAGCAAATGACTATCTCTTAATTCCATGCATCTCACAATATTTATCAAAATCATTTTATGTAAACTCTCCACCTGTGTCTGATCTCAACTTATTAAAATTCAAACCTGTCTCATTCTCCACCATTTCCTCGAAAGCCTTGAACTTATCGAAAACTTCAAATTTATCCTTTAAGAAGTTCACCCATATTATCTTTGAGTAATCATCAATCAACAACATAAAATATATGTCACCTTGAAAGCTTCTTGTCTTGGTAGGGCCACACAATTCAGTATGAACAATATAAAGAAAACCATTTGAATTTTATTTCTTAGAGTGAAAAGTATCATTTGTTTTCTTTCCTAATTGAAATTCCTTCCAAAAATTATTAGTAGGCTTCTTCATCCTAGGAAAATATCTAATAACAGAAGTAGAACTTATAGCAACAATATTTTCAAAGTTCACATGACACAATCTCTTATGCCATAACCATCTTTCATCTATTTTAAGAAATCAAACATGTTTTCTGACCATTATTCAAAAGAAACATATTAATTCTTGTCTTAGATTTAGTAGCAATCTCCTTTCCATAGTCATTCAAGATCTTACACATGTTATCCTTGAAATGCAGTCCATAGCCTTTATCCATCATTTGAATAACACTAAGAATATTATGTCTCAAATCTTCTACATATAATACATCATCACTGTTATTTTTACCATCCAAAGTAATGGAACCTCTACCTCTGATCTTACCACTAGAGTTGTCACCCCATTTCAATTCGCCACTATCATGCCTCTCAAAGCTTAAAATTTTACTCTTGTCACCAGTCATGTGATAAGAGAATCCACTATAAAGGCAACAATCTTTCATTTGCATACACTATTCATGTCGATCTTCACTAGGCTCTAAGCATCCAAAACGAAACAAGACGCTTATAAACCCATGTTTCCATCACAAGGAAAATCACAATTACCTTTTGATCAAAGACAAGAAATACCTTTGCAACAACAAGCCTTTGAGCCAAGAAAAATGAAGTCAACACAACCAAACAATTAATTGCATCAAGTCCATGCAAACATGATTCAAAACTTGCAAGAAAAATTAGATAAAGAAAAGAAAAACTTGGAAGAGAGGGTAGAAAATATGATAAAGAGTAGAAAGGAGATGGCCAAGCTCCTTGGATGTCCAAGTGAATATTTTGGTGAAATTGACACACAATATCTCATTGAGAAATCAAAGATACCAAAAATCATTTTATAACTCAATGAGGCAAATGAAAAATTTAACAAAGCCCAACTCAATCATGTGCAAGAGCCAACATTTATCAATCAAGTCCTAGATCATCCTAAATTCAATGAAGTTTCAAATAAGTCTCCATGTACTCAAACTTCAAATCAATCATTCAACCAAATTCCCAAACAAACCTTTCAACCAGTGCGTGGCATAATTCAATTTGGGCCACCACCTAATTATGAACCAATCTTCATTCCAATGCAACCAAGTGTTCCTCAAGAAACCAAATAACCTCTTGTGTCTACCATAAAAAACAAGTAAATCAATATCAAGGTCACCAATAATCTTGCATTCAAGAACATTTTCTAGTGATGAAGTCCCTCCTATGTCCTCAAATCAAACAAGTTTTTCTCAAACAAGGACAAATTCAAAATGTGACATATTTTGAGCATCAACAAAACATAATCGATGAGAACCCTTTTGAGGAACATGTTAAATCCAAAAATTCTTTCCAACATGTAAATAATGATGAGGCATTACCAATAAGATCCATCAAGCCACACAAGTTCAAATCTAAAGTCCTAAAGAATTTGTTTCAAAAATTGGATCCTATAAATGAAGAGGATGACACAAACATTTCACCCATGTCTAGTAATGGCTCATCCCAAATAAATAACATGGATGATATACCTAATTCCACTCAAGAAATTAACCTTCAAGAAACATACATGTTTACCTCCACTCCTTCATCTCCACATTCCTCCCAAGAGAAATTTCCTCCATCTCCATCAAGTGACTCTTCCAATAAATCAACCTTCCAAGGGCTATTCATAGAAGAAATCCAAGCTAGTCATCTTCATAACCTAAGTACCTTTCATGTTGAAGGTCTTGGTCCAAAAAGAGGGGGGGGGTGAATCAGTGGAATTTAATCTATTTTAACTCTCAACCTCTAAATCTGATTCAACTTGGTAAACTATCTTTACTGCACTCTAGACAACATGCAACCTTGAGAAATTTAAGCAGCAACATTAACACATATCATCCACATAAGATAATGACACACTAACAATAGATTTAATGAGGAAAACCAAATTGGGGAAAACCTCCATGGGACTTGTCACCCACAAATATTAACACTCTTCTAAAGTATGCTCGGTTAGGAGCCAATCCTATTAAAGATTACAAATCACATTGTCAAATGTGACCCGGTCAAGGGATTTCCCTCAGATCTGTTAGGATATTCACTCTGTTAAGAGTAGCCTGATGAGAGGACTTAAAACACTTTGTTAGAATGTCACCTGTCTCTAGGGTTTACAATAGGATATTTATATTCACTCGGTTAAGAGATTTCTCAGATACAAATACGAAACATACAATAAACTTGATATGTTAATGCAGCAACTGTCTTCTACCTTTTGCTTGATCAGATCCTTTTTTTCTCACTTGGTCTGCTGGATTTAGTGCTTCATCACTTCTTCAAGACTCTTCCATCAATCATTCATAATATCTATTCACAATTCAGAATCCAGTCTTCTTCTTTTCCTGTATCACTCGGTGACTTCACTTCTGTCAACCTTTTCCCTCCTTTTTTTTTAATAATCATCCAGCAGCTACTTCACATTCATGTAGCTTTTCTTATATAGACAATATTTTGCCTCTTGATCTCCTTGATTAGGTTCTCAGCAAATCAATCTCAATCATTCGATCATCCTTATGATTTCTTACTGCTCGGTGAACCACCTGACTTTGGTAAACTGCCTAGCTTTTGCCTTGGGACTTTTTCCCTTCTTGGGACTCACACCATTTGTTTTGTCGCTTAATCTCTACCTTCGATCTTCATCTTGATTTTTTGGTTCATAGATCTTGTAACAAACTTCTTCCTTTCTTGTGGAATCTTTCAGCTCATCATGATCTATCTTATCATTAACTTCCAACGACTGTTCCTTGCTCGGTAACTGACCTTAAGACTCGGTAACATGAACTTCGATGTTCGGTTACTAACAACACTCGGTGCCTTTGCATGAACTCGGTACTCGGTAACTATGACCGAATGACATTTCTACTCGGTGACTATTTTCACTTGGTGCTTGATCCTGCTTTCTTTTACCGACTGACTTCTCATACTCGGTAGTCTCATTCATTTCCTTTACCGACTTGACTATGCTTTGTTACCGACTATTTTATCATGAAAACAAAGTAGAAACCAATTATACCAGTCATCACTAAATCATTGTCTGATCTGTATTAGTTGCCCAGTTAAGTTCTTCAACACTTTCATCTTTTCACTTGCTCTCTTTCCTTGTCTTCCTCAACTTGTAGTTTACTCCAAATGATATGGCAACTCAATATGAATAAAAAATCAATTGCTTGACATTAATGACAAAATAGCAACTAATCTAAGAGTATTTTACAACTTTTTATACCTCTGATCTCGGTCTTCATCATCATCTCATCATGTGAATATCAGTTGGTTAACAGAAGAAACCTTTGAGCCAATCCCATCATTTTATTCATCTTCAACCAATCCCATTCATGAGTGTCCCATTAAAAGTCCATCTCCCTCATGTTCCAACATTAACCCCTTTCAAGTATCCCCCTTGCATGTCCAAAGCCATATCCCATGTCAAGAGGATGATAAAAAGCACAAAGAAACATGTTCTAAATCCAACCAAGATTAGGATCCCTTCATTGACCAACTCTACCCTATTTTTTACCAAGATACCATTTCCCTTGAGCCTCATGATGATCCCACTATCTTTATCTCCACTATCCAAAATCATCCTTTTCCACCTCAAGAGAGAAATGTCCTTCCAATTCTTATTGACCTTCCACTTCCTAAGAAAGATCATGATCACCCTTCCATTTCTCCCATTATCCCATGCCAGGTCAAGATCATGTTGTGCCTTCACCTTCATGTCCACCACAAGATCCCATCATCCCTCCAGATCCTCCTCAAGATCCCTCCATCCCTTCATCTCCATTTCCTAATCCTCCATCTCTCCCAGAAGTTCTTATCCTGCCTAATGATCTTGTCACTAGTCTACTCCATCACATGATCCCTTTGTTCTTCATAATCCCCCTTGTGATCTAAGCACATCTATGAAAGTTGTTCATAAACCCCTTACGCTTCCAATGGGTTCCCCTCATTTAATCGAATCTAGTCCAACTCATGGTCCTATAAGTCCTTCAATATCATTCACACCTCATAATAATGGACTCACGTCTTGTAGCAAGTATCCTACTAGTCAAAGCAAGAATTATCAAGTCAAAGGGTTAGACCTCCATGCAAAAGGTATATTAGAACCCTTCCATGTCAAAGAAATTTTTTATGACCATGGTCTTAATAAAATTACTCTATCTCAAGGCATTGGTATCCCTTCAAAATTAAAACCTAAACATATACCTCCCCCTTCAACCCTTCCATCCATCCTAGGTCCATATATTCCTCCCTTCACTAGCTCGCAACCCATTTACCATTTCCCAAATACAAGTCAGAAAAGGCACACATCTTGGAGAACCTTCCATCCATCCAAAAAGCATCCATATAATTCATATCCATCCATGAATTCCATTCCCTTTCCAATGAGTTTGGATGCGAAGCATAAAATCCACAAGTCAAGCAATCCACATGCTATCAAGTATCAACATGTCTAGTATAATCAACATGTACGAAAAAAGAAAAATTTGATCCAAACAGAAAAAGAAATATCAAAAAGGCCACAAAGACCCATTGAGAAAAAAGAAAAATCAAAATTTATATGGGTTCCTAAATCCCTTGTGCAAGAAGTACATTCAAAGGACCCTCAAAAGAATAAAAATAAAAAATTCATGTGGATTCCCAAGAAGCTTCTTGAACCACAAAGTCCTAAAGAAAAATCAAAGATGGTGGTGCAGGAGCACCCACTCCTACTCCAGATTCACTAGACATTCTCATGAAGTCTAAGGTTTCAAAGTAAGACACTTGAGACCTCTAGTCATGTTTAGGATAGGAATTAGTATTGGGATCTCATTGTAAGACCATAGTCCCAAGTTGGCATTTTATGAGCCCTTGGTCTAACTATTGGTCAGTTATGATCCAATACCCTAGAATTAGGTATTTTTTATGTTTTCTTTGCTTGGATTCATTAGGGATCATAAAATTAAGGATAAGACCAATTCTGGTCACTAGATTTGCAATATAGAAAAATTGCCAAAAGTTGCTTAAAAAGTTGTCAACAACTTTCAAGCAACTTTCCTAAACTTGTCAAAAACTTGTAACAACCCTCCCAAATGGATAATTAGTCTCAAACTCACATGTAACCATTGGGAGCATCCTATATAAGCCCTCACAGGTGGGTGATAGGACAGCATATGTAATTTGGCATTTAAATCAATAAAATAACCAACTTTCTCTGCAAATTTTGAGTGTCAGAATGTTGTACGGATAGGTACAGGTACCAGGAAATGAAATAGTGACTCCAAAGGTTGAATCATCAAATAATATTTCCAATGCACTTGGTCTCATAGGTTGATCAGCCCTGGTTTGAAAGATATCGGGTTTTTAGTGACTGTGTCTAGTTTGTGGCTGAAAATCAGGAATTGTGATAGGGTCTAATTGTTTAGACACATTCCACCATGGGAAATTGATGCCCCTTGGTGGAATACAAGTACATTCAATGCTCTTTCATATTATGTAGGTTTGGAGAGTGGATTTTCAGGGAGTTGAAAATTCCACAAAGCCCTAGGTGTATGGCTCCATACATGCACCTCACAGCGAATTAGGACAGTCATCCTAAAACTCGGTTGGAGATTCATCAAGGTCTGAAATCATGGATTTGGAGTTGTTTCATATACCCCCACATTCCTCCATTCTCAATTTGTGCTTTGACATAGGGGAAAGGGTACTTGTAGTGTAACTTGAGCCCTAATTAGGCCTATTTGTCTGGTCTAAATGTTGCAACAGCAGGAGTCATCACTCCAATCCAGTCCTTGGTGTTAAGACATGTTTTGTAAACCCTAACAGAGCATCACAATCTTTGACCAAACTATCCCCTCATTTGGGAGTATTTTGTCTTATGCCCAAATTTCCTCCTAGAAAGGGCTACAAGAAGATTTCTAGGTTTGGGCAGCAGCATAACCTTGTGATGTTGTTCAATGATGAAAGAACCATTGGAACTAATAAAATGAGACCTAAACATGCCAGGACCTTGTTCATTAGCCACCCCTGGTCATGGTACCCACTTATTTGGGTTTAAGTAACCTTTTCCTTGAAGATACCTCTTAGTAATTTGTTGAGTATTGGTGTTTGGGACTAAGGCAGACCTAGTGATTAGGTCCCATTGTTTGGTAAGGTTGTGATAACCTTTACTAAGTCCTATTTGATACT
>MU225224.1:187432-224028 GCA_018584345.1 Thuja plicata
AGTATTGGGATCTCATTGTAAGACCATAGTCCCAAGTTGGCATTTTATGAGCCCTTGGTCTAACTATTGGTCAGTTATGATCCAATACCCTAGGCTTAGGTATTTTTTATGTTTTCTTTGTTTGGATTCATTAGGGATCATCAAATTAAGGATAAGACCAATTCTGGTCACTAGATTTGCAATATAGCAAAATTGCCAAAAGTTGCTTAAAAAGTTGTCAACAACTTTCAAGCAACTTTCCTAAAGTTCTCAAAAACTTGTAACAACCCTCCCAAATGGCTAATTAGTTTCAAACTCACATGTAACCTTTGGGAGAATCCTATATAAGCCCTCACAGGCGGGTGATAGGTTAGCATATGTAATTTGGCATTTAACTCAATAAAATAACCAACTTTCTTTGTAAATTTTGAGTGTCAAAATGTTGTATAGATAGGTACAGGTATAGGCAATGAAATAGTGACTCCAAAGGTTGAAGAATCAAATCATCTTTCCAATGCACTTGGTCTCATAGGTTGATCAGCCCTGGTTTGAAAGATATCAGGTTTTTAGTGACTGTGTCTAGTTTGTGGCTGAAAATCAGGAATTGTGATAGGGTCTGATTGTTTAGACACATTCCACCATGGGAAATTGATGCCCCTTGGTGGAATAAAATTACATTCAATTCTCTTTCATATTATTCAGGTTTGGAGAGTGGATTTGCAGGGAGTTGAAAATTCCACAAAGCCCTAGGTGTATGGCTCCATACATGCACCTCACAGCGAATTAGGATAGTCATCCTAAAACTCGGTTGGAGATTCATCAAGGTCTGAAATCATGGATTTGGAGTTTTTTCATATACCCCCACATTCCTCCATTCTCAATTTGTGCTTTGACATAGGGGAAAGGGTACTTGTAGTGTAACTTGAGCCCTAATTAGGCCTATTTATCTGGTCTAAATGTTGCAATAGCAGGAGTCATCACTCCAATCCAGTCCTTGGTATTAAGACATGTTTTGTAAACCCTGACAGAGCATCAGAATCTCTAACCAAACTATCCCCTCATTTGGGAGTATTTTTTCTTATGCCCAAATTTCCTCCTAGAAAGGGCTACAAGCAGATTTCTAGGTTTGGGCAGCAACATAACCTTGTGATGTTGTTCAATGATGAAAGAACCATTGGAACTAATAAAATGAGACCTAAATAGGCCAAGACATTTTTCATTAGCCACCCCTAGTCATGGTACCCACTTATTGGGGTTTAAGTAGCCTTTTCCTTGAAGATACCTCTTAGTAATTTGTTGAGTATTGGTGTTTGGGACTAAGGCAGACCTAGTGATTAGGTCCCATTGTTTGGTAAGGTTGTGATAACCTTTACTAAGTCCTATTTGATACTTGTGATAAGTATACAAACACTAGGCCTTGCACATTGGGTGTTAAGGAGTTCAATCTTCACCAAATTGCTCATTGTTTGGGAGGCTTCCGCTGACCACTGCTGCATCAGATGACATCCAAACTTGTTATTCCTCCATCTAAATTTCTTCCATCTTCAAAATCCATTTTGGGTCCTTGTGTCCCAGAATCCATATCTATTCCTCCATTAATCCTTCAAACTCCAAAATCTCTTTTTCCTCTATCACTCCATCACCCCTCAAGGTGTGTGCCAATGTTGTTCTTGCATCCATATCCATCCATTCAACATACATCCTTCTTTCACTCCCTCCATTATCCAAGACCTATTTTCCAACCTTTCCTTCATCTTATCCAATCCTTTTCATAATCCTTATCCATCCTTATCCAATCATCCACTTCATATCCCTTTTTCATTATCCCACCAATGTCTTTGAGTATACTATCATAGTCATGGTCCATTATTTTGTACTTTTCAAGAGCACTATTCAAAGAGAAAGGCACTTGAGTCCTTCATCCATGTCATGTCATGTGTCAAGTTTCTTCTTATGTCAAAAAGTCCCCAAAAAATGAAAAAAAAAAATCTAAAGAATTCATGCAAAAAAAATTCTAAAAATCGTAAAAAGTCCTGAAAAAAGATTATCACAAAAAAATTCAAAAATATCAAAAATCCTGAAAATTTGAAAAAACTCTTCAAAATCTGCAATAAATTTGTACATACTTGTCTTACTTTTGCAAAATGATCATCATGTCTGTAGACATCTATGGCAGATGCATCATTCTGTGCTTAATGAAATCATATTCTCACAAACGCAATCTGACTCACTATGACTCAACATTCAATCTGGTTGGACATGTTCAATCTTCGATCTTTTCTATCAACTAATCAATCTGTCCAATTTATCAATCAATTATCCAATCAGTCAATTTTCCAAACTAAGCTATCAATCAAAGAACATTTAATGCAAGTAACAAAAGATCTGAATGGTTGTTGACTCACATTGTTTCGTTGAGTGTTTTATCTTTTATTGATTTTCTTTTTTGATCATGTTCCTATGCTACTCGATGATATTATCTAAACTTATGAGAGTATCTGGGATGGTTCATGAACATTTTTTTCTTTATCTTTTGCCTGTTTGATGATCTCATGAAATTCTGGGGCATGTCTGCTATATGCTTCAGGATAGAGAAGATCATCCTCTGTTTGCATTGGGTTTGTTTACGCAAAAGGATGAATTTCTCACTCTGGCTTTTGTGCCATGATGCACTGCATTTGGTTTACAATATCAAAATAAGATCTTATGACATAATTCACTTATGAAAGCCAAAATATTTATATCTTATTAACATTTCTTTGTCTAATTTCTTCTTTCTCCTAACATTTCTTCAATCAATCACCTTTCTTTTTGAAAAATTGTCCTCATATCAATTTCTACCCAATTTTCTGAGGGGGCATCCTACCTCCATTCTATCGATCCACTGGGGCATGATCTTCTATTTTTCTTTGAGCCAACGCTCATAATCACATTGTCTCAAAGAGGGGAAAAATGTAGACACCTAAAAATGGTTCATTGCCTATGCCCCCTTTTTAACATGTCTTCTATATTGTGTGTTTGATCTTTATCATTCACTAATATTGTGTCATTCTTCCATGTCATCAATTAGTAACATTTCTCTCACTTTGGTTGAATTGATCATCTTCCTAAATCAATCCAAGATCATTACAAACTTGTTCGATTCCAAACTCATATCAATGTCTTATCAATCTCTTTCAATCAATCCATTAGCATTGTCAGAGTTCATCGATTCCTTATTATCATTTAATTCCTCCAATAGCATTGTCAAAGTTTGTGAATGCTATTTTTGATCATTATTATTTTAGGAACATTGTCCAAGTTCGTCAATGTTTTCCCCATTTCTATTTTAGTCCTATGGCATCATCAAAGTTTATTGGTGCTATTCAATCATTTCCAAACATCATTATTCAGGTGCATTGTCAAATCTCATCGATCCCTTGTGATTTCCTAAACTATTCCAGAATCTTTGGAATTGATCCTAATCCTTATCAATACCATCAAAATCATTTCAATTCAAAATTAATACTTTTAATTTGATCGATAATCCACTAATCTATCCTCTTGGGATGAATAACCTATAGTTTATCCCTATGTCCTAATTGAATAAATAAATTGACTTTATTTATTCCCTTTATCCTAATTCTTCACAATTAATTAATTTTTAAGTTATTAATTTCCTAATTCCAATTTATGGGATTTTGTAATTTCATAAATACTAATTTAGATTTGTGAGGAATATTGATTTATTAATTGAATTAATATCCTCCTAATCTCACCGAATTTTCATATCACTTAATTGAGGATTCACATCCCTATTAAGGTGCTTCTTCAATATCTTCAATTTCTTCAATATCTCCTTCATTCATTTCCCACTAATCGTGCCTCCAAATATCCTACCTATGTTTGCCTTCATTATGCATTGATTCTATGCAATCTTCACCTAATTGCCTCTCATTTTCTATAAATTGAGATGCATTCTTCTCATTCAAGGTTAGAACCACTATCTCCCAGTATTCTTTCTTTCAATTTGGTATTTTCAATATTTGTGCAATTTTTTCATTGAGAAAAGAGCAACACATAATCCATCTCATGGAGAAGAAACGAGGACATGGGAGCTACATTTGAAGGGATTTTTAAGTGTTTTCATGCTTTATGTTATACTCTCATTTCAAATGGTTTTCATGAGAGATTAGATAGGTTTGCATGTCTTTAGGGTTTTGTAGTTTCCTTGATATGCTATTCATGCCTTTTTATGGTCTTACAATCATCCACTTATCTTCCTTGACAACTTGAGGGACTAGAGATTTATCTTCAAAAATATTTTTGGTAGAACTATAAGTCATCACAATATTAGCCATAGGATCCTCATTGTCCTTAATGAAAATGAATGTGAATTAGTCATTATCCTTTTCACCTTCATCAAATTCATTATCAGTAACACCATCATCATCAAGAGAATAGTAACACTTTCTTTCTATAGGCTTAGGCTCATACTTATACTTACGAATTATATTAGGATACCTAGATGCAAAATGTCCTACTTTACTACATGATAAGAATTTAAAGGGCATATTTCCTTTATAATTACTACTAGAAAGAGCTCTATATTGTACTATTGCTGCAAAATTTTATTCCAACTCCTCAAGATCTATGTCTTCCTCTTCTATTTCCTCCATCTCCTTCTCCCATCTTTAAATTCTCCTTGTAGGTCTCTCATCCAGATCTATTTTCTTCATGTCCTTACCTATCATTGTGGCTTTGAGTGTTGTCTCAGTCTTGGGAACTTTTCTACCTAATGCACTCAACTCAAATATTGTAAGCTTTCCAACTAAGTTTTCCCTTATCACATTTATCTTTGTTCTTATTTCTTTAATAGTTGTGACCTTGTTGTCATAGGCAGGAGGCAAGGTTCTCAGAATATTTGCAACAATATCATCTTCACCAAGTGTACCTCTACCACATATGATATCATACACTATATAAATGATCTTTAGTATGTAGGATGTAATGTTCTCATCTTCATGGCTTCATATTTTCCCTTCAAGCTCTACAACTTGGCCATATTTACTTTTGTTTCTCCTTCATAAATAATTTCCAACTTCTCCCATCTCTGATGGTCTGTCTCCAATTCCATTATATTGGTCATCTCTACATCAGTTGATCCACTCAACAAAGCTTCCTTTTCCCTAATTTTTTCCTTGGTCTCATTGATCTCATCAAGATTTGTATAGTTTTGAGGAGGGTTGTATGAATTCTTTGTTATCCTCCAACAATACTCATCAATGTATCTAAGATGTACAATCATGTGGTTCTTCGATAATACATAATTGGTTCCATCAAATCTTGGACTGTATTTTTTTAATGATGTTATCTTCAGATCTCCCTCAAGCTATTAGGCTTCCTTCAAGGGACTAGGTTCATACTAATTGTAGGAAATAGAAAGAAATCAACTGAGAGGGCAGTGAATCAGTTGCTCCTAAAACACTTAAAACTTCAAACCCTTGAACCTTTAAAAGTTTGAAATCCTTTATCACTTTAACCTTTATTACTGATTTGCAAAATGTAAAGCATGTAAACACAAATCAAAAAAACATCAACAACACATAACACAAATATTTTTATCGTGGAAATCCAAACTAGGGTGAAAACCATAGTGGGGCTGAAATGCATAATAAGACTCGTACATTGTTAGAAGTATAGACTTATTACAATATGGGGAACACACATGCATTCAGGCTCACTTCCTAGAGCTCAATGCTTAAATGAAAAGCCTCTGTCTACAAACCTAAGGAAGTATCAATGACTTACAATGACACTTCAGACACCAATTGTAGAATTCATTAACTATATGATAGCATCTACATATTCCTTGATTAGTTTAGTTTCAGTACAAGAAGATCCCTTTCTACAATTCTCTCTATCAACCTCAGATGACAAATCCAACCCTCATTAAATCTATGAAAGTCATTCACTAGAAACCTTTATCTTTTGTAGTCTTCCAAACACTGGTACACACACAACACAAATTAAACCCTTATTCACCATATTTCTCAAGAACTAGGTCAGAAAAAACTAATCCTCAAAATCAACCATCAAGATCACTGGGCACTTGCCAAACATTTCTTAGATCCTTTACAAACACCCCAAGATCATAATTATGACTCTATAACCTTTTACCAATCTCTCATAAACTATTTCATCAAATTTTCTTGACATGTCACATATGAAAATGAAAAAATCTTCAAATCCATTGAACTTGGTCACCTTGATCAATATAAACTTCCAACTCATCAAACACACAATCCTAGATCATCCTACGATGTCACAAAGCTTAAAAAAATAATCAAACCCATCACACACATTAGATCTTTCAACATTTCATGCTAAACCTCAAGAACACTATTACCCCTAACTAAAATACTTGTAAATGCCTTACGAACCATTAGAATCACAAACCCTTTGAATGGTAGAAACATTGATATGTCTTCAACATATTTCCAGTTATGTAGCCAAAGCTATCACCTTGAGTACATGCATAGAATCATTCTCAACAACTTTGTGTATCATCTTAAAATGGAAGCACTTCCATTTTGATAGGTTTACCTCCCTCATTCAGTATCTTCTCCTATTAGATTTGCATTTAGGATACATTTGTGCTTGATTCTGCATGTTTAGATGAAATTAGGGTTAGGATCTTGTGAATCCTCCTAGCTTTTCCTCTCCATGAATCTTTTCTCTAGGTAGGATCTATTTATTGGTCCTCCTAGGCCTCATCCTATTCTCTCTCTAGGCCTCTAGGCCTTTTGAACATTCTGGAATATTCCCTCACCTTCCTAAGTCCCCGACTGACCTAGGAATCTGACAGATACTTTCTCGTGACTTTCCTGAAACCTTAGGTCAGGGTCGAGGTTGACCTTGACCTAGGTCAAGAGAAAGGTCGACATAGACCTCTGTCAGGTGTTGGTTGCCACTTTTAAATCTGGAGCT
This sequence comes from Thuja plicata, assembly GCA_018584345.1. Lineage (NCBI taxonomy): Eukaryota > Viridiplantae > Streptophyta > Pinopsida > Cupressales > Cupressaceae > Thuja > Thuja plicata. The sequence continues at coordinate 194,381 of MU225224.1, forward strand.
TATCGGGGTCCAGAAATTAAAATAGGGCCCCGGGCTTGGATGCGGAAGTGTTTTCTCCGATATTTGAATTAATATATCCCCTCCTTGGTTGGTGATTGTAATTGGACCATGGTTCGAGGTAAAATTTGAATTTGGGTCCCTTGCATTTCCCTAGGTGGCCTATATTGAGATCTCTATATAAACACTCTCTTTTTCCTTCACTTTAGGATGGAAAAAAATTGGGAGATGACATGATGAAATGATGATGCAAACAAGAAAGAGGATGATATAGAAGGACAAGCTAGGAGGACATATCATAATTTCAATCAAGAATTTTGAGGACAAGCTATTATGGATCTTCATTGAAGCAAGAAGGCCCTCTCTTTATATCTACTATTCTCAACATTCAAGCATTCAAAGGACATTATCATGGGGTAGCAATTACAGATTGTGAGTTGTTAGGAATACTTTAGCCTTGGGGGCTTGGTATGCTTTCTTTTTCATATTCAAATCTATGCATTGCTTTCTCATTTCTATTTTATGTTAGGATTATTAATCTAGAAGATTAGATCTTGATATTGCATATTTGTAGACTCTTTTCAAAAGAGCAATACACACACACATACATTCTATATTCGGCTATTCGTGGAGGTGGAGATCACCAAAAATGGGGGTTTGATTAAGGAAAAACCATATATAGCCACCCCAAAACCCCTCTTTTTAGATATTTGTAGGTGCTATTTTCAAAATTTATAGGTACAAAATAGTAGATCTAAGACCAGATTTGGATACCCTATTATGTTTTCTTCCGGGATCCACAAACAAATTTTCTGTCAACGCTATGCAGGTCATGGTCAAGATTATTGGGTTAGGAGTAACATTTTTGGGTCAAGGTCGACCTTTTTCATAAGACCCCATTGGACCAGAAAAATATTTCTGGGTTTTGTTTGTCTCTGTGTTCCGGTTCCGGATCATACTTCAGATTTTCCATAAACTTAATACAACCTTTAGAAAATGAGTTTTTCCAAATCTTCTATATTATGAGGTAAGTATCTTACTCCACTATTCTTTGCAAGCTTTCTTCCATTCTTTATTATAATAATTAAATGTAAGAGACTGAAATTAGACTTAGGACCTCTTTTCTTATGCAATTCTTATTTTGCAAAATCTTACATAGGAGATCCTTTACAATCCAAATTTAGATCTTACATTTTGGTGAACCCACAATAGACAACTTTTTCTTTTCCTTGGTTTTAGATTTACATTTCATTTTACATCTTGCATGAGCATAGAAATAGGTTTCTTTTTCCTTGCATTTATATTTCAAAAAAAAAAAAAAACACAAAATTACTTTAAAAATACAAAAAACATTTACATTTTTCATGCTTGTAGTGCTTCCTTGTGTTCAACATGTATGATTTTTGTTTTGAATACTTTGGTGAGGATTTTGTTGTACAAAGTGATAGATCCCTTAATGAGGTACATGGAAGTGAGAATGCAAATGGTTCGAATGAGATCTCCATGGATCCCATTCCTATCTCATCCTCCTCCACAATCTCTCCAATTGACCTTTACCATAGAATGTATGCATGGTTACCTTCATATTCCTCTATCTACAAAATTGAGACACCTAAAATGATATTTCCTAAACCTTTGATGATAGTAAAGGGGTGTCCTTGAATAACTATTAAGGGTAAACCCAGATATCCTTTGGATTTCTTTGAGAACATGGATTCTATTTCACATGCTTATCGTACACGAAATAATCCTCAACCTATTTTCCTAGCTACTTTACCTCCTGCCCAACCTATGCTTCCTCAAGCACCTAGATTACCTTCTTCCTTTAAGGAATATGACTTAGTGGAACAGTTACGCACTACTCCAGCTAAGATATCTTTATGGGAGTTACTTCAAAGTTCTCCTACATATCATGAGGCATTGCAAAAATATTTATCTACTCTCCCCGCTATGCCTCCTAATCAAGAGAACATTAATTCATTTATGGAGTGCATGCATACTATGCCTTCCATACCTCCTATTGTGTTTTCCGATGATGATTTACCTACTTTTGAGGTGCAAAATCAATATGATGCTCTTATGGTTGTTGTCTCTATTAATCAGAGTATCATTCGCAGAACATTGATTGATAATGGATCTGAGCTTAATTTTTGTAGCATGGATATGCTTAGGGAAATTAAGGCCAATATTACAACTATTCAACTGGATAATATTCCTATTCATGGATTTGATAATATCGCGAAGAAAACTTTGGGTATCATTAGGCTACCTATTAAAGTTGGTCCTATGCTTCTCTACACTCCTATCCATGTTATGCCAAGACCACTCAATTATAACCTTTTATTAGGAAGACCTTGGTTACATACTATGCATGTGGTTCCTTCTACTCTTCATCGCAAGGTTAGGTTCATTTATAATAATTTGATGTACACACTACATGCGGATGATGCACCAAAGCCTTGCCTGAATGCGGAATATGCAAAGGTTCCTAAGCCTATACAACTAGTAACAAAACCTGAGAAACCACCTGAGGTTAAACAAGATGAGATTTGATCTTCTTCCCTGACGGAAGATGACTGGGGAAAATTGGATTTTAATCCTACTTTCCTAGGAGAATATAAAGTCTCGGATTTGGAATTTATGAAAGAACAAACTGAGTTTGAAAAATAAGTTTTTATTCCATCTCCTCTTTTTGAGGAATTAAAAAGTAACTTTGTTGCTACAACTCATGATGAAACAATTGAGGCAATAAAACTAGATTGCTATGACATTGTGACATATGTTGCTCCTTTAACTCAATCTGACATGACCAACAGATATAGTTTTGGTCAAAATTTACTCAGGAAATCAGGATTTAATGGAAAAGGTTGTGGTAAATATGAACAAGCTATACAGGTACCCTTGGATAATGAAGGCTGTGATTATACTTATGGGTTAGGATTCAATCCTTATAGACAACCATCAGCTTTTCCTCTTAATGTTAATCATATTTGTGGTGGACATTTGAAATTGGTTAATCTGCTTCTCCTTGACATGGATCAAAAGCCTAGTTTGGACATTTTTCCTGAGGATGAAGCTCTCGCTGATTTTTTAGGAGCCTATCAAGATATACCTACATTTCATCATAAAAGGAGAAAGCATTATTGCCTGAATAGTGAAGCCTATTTTGGAGAAGATGATGAATCAGATATTTCCCTTTGCCAATAGATTCTCCCATACAAAGTAATTTATTAATAACTGAGACCATTGACATACAAGTGGATGAGAATGATGTTGAAAAAACAATCAAAATTGGAAACTGTTTGAGTCAAGATGAACATGATCAAGTGGTTTCTCTTTTACTAGAATATAAGGATGTCTTTGCTTGGACATATTCAAATATGTCGGGTATAGACCCTAAGATTGTTCCAAATAATATCATTCTTAAACATAATGCTAAACCTGTGAAATAGAAGATTCACAAGATGAATCTGTGCATCGCGTTTCTAGTTAAAGCTGAAATTGAAAAATTATTAGGTGCCAGATTCATCTGCTCTATTGATTATTATGAATGGATTTCCAATATTGTGGTTGTTTCTAAGGTGGAAAATAAAATAAGAATGTGCACTAGTTTTCGAGATTTAAATAAAGCATCCTTAAAAGATGACTTCCCGCTACCTAATATTGACATGATTGTGGATTCAATAGCAGGTCATGTGTTATTATCTTTTATGGATGGATTTTTGGGTTATAACCAAATTTTTATTCGTATTGAGGATCAACTTAAGACCACATTTATGACACTTTGGGGGACATTCTATTGGGTCATGATGCCTTTTGGATTAAGAAATGCGGGAGCCACTTATCAACATGCCATGACTTTGATTTTTCATGATTACATTCATAAGATTTTGGAAGATTATGTGGATGATATCTTGGCAAAATCTATACAAAGAGAAGATCATGTGTTCATTTTAAGACAAATATTTGAAAGAATTAGGAGTTACAACATGAGGCTAAATCCTAAGAAATGTGCTTTTGGAGTGGATTCTGGAAAATTATTAGGATTTATTATTTCTAAGTGAGGCATAGAAGTTGATACTGAGAAGATTGATGCTATTGTTAACATGCCTCCTCCTAAGAATATCTCTCAATATGCAGTTTGCAAGGTAAAATACAATCTATTCGTCGCTTTGTTTCTAACCTAGCCGATAGGACTGTTCCTTTTACTTCTTTACTCACAAAAGATACCACTTTTTCTTGTAACCAGGAATGTAAGAAATCATTTGAGAAATTTAAGGAATATCTCGCTAATCCTCCTATCTTACAACCTGCTCAATTCAATAAACCCTTTTATCTATATACTTCTACTACTTCCAATGCAGTGAGTGCATTGTTGGCTCAACATGATAGTGAAGGAAAGGAAAGACCAGTATATTATATTAGTCAAACCTTGTTGGACTATAAAACATGATATACTCAACTAGAATGACAATGCTTAGCTTTAGTTTATGCTTGTCAAAAACTCTGGCATTACTTGTTTTATGTTGAAGTCAATGTGATTGTTAAATTTGATCCTTTAAAACACCTTTTTTCAAAAATTGATCTCTCTAGTTGATTAGCAAAGTGGGTGATGTTGCTTACAGAATTTGATCTCAATTTCATCCTTCAAAAGTCAATTAAAGGACAAGCTTTAACTGATTATTTAGTTGAAGCTCCTTGTCCTCATTCTAACACAACTGTTACCTCAGTAGAATTCCCCGATGAGAATATATTTGCAATCAAACAAGAAGATATTTGGGAGTTATATTTTGATGGTTCTAGATGCAAGACAGGTTCTAGGGTGGGCATTATCTTGATCCCTCTTACAAAGAAACCAGTCCCTATGTCATATAAATTAACTTTTCCTTGTACTAACAACATTTTGGAGTATGAAGCTCTTATAGCTGGCTTACGAGTAGCTTCATCCATTCATATTAAAAACTTAGAAATTTATGGGGATTCGCAATTGATTGTGGAAAAAATCAAAGGAGGTTATCAAACTAAGAATGATAAGATGATGCAATATCAAGATTTGGCTCTAGCTATTCTTTCACAATTCTCTTCTTACACAATTCAAACTTTACCTAGGAAAGATAATTGACACGCATACACCATGACAAGTGCGGCTTCTTTGGTTTGTCTTGAGAACAATGACAAAGACTTTCAATTTACTATGCACACTCTTAAATCCCCTGCAATTTCTGATAAATTTACTGTTGATTTTTGTAACTTGCATTTAGATGAATGGTATTCACATGTCTTTCATTTTTTGAAAGATAATACTTTTTGTGAATTAGAAACAAGAAACACACGTAATCGTATTAGAAAACTGGCAGCTCGGTATATTATTTTAGGGGAAACGCTTTACAAATGTTCTTACAATGGTTTACTATTAAGATGTCTTAGCAAAACTGAAGTACCTATAGCTTTAGCAGAAGCTCATTCTGGTTCTTGTGGAGGACATTTTGGTGGGAAATCTTTAGTCAATAAACTTCTTAGAATGGGATACTACTGGCAAACAATGGAGCAAGATTCCTTTACATTTGTCAAAAAGTATCCTCAGTGTCAACAACATGGTAATTTAATTCATGCTCCTGCTTGTGAGCTTCGTAATCAAGTTGCTCCATGGCCTTTTAGCATTTGGGGTTTTGACCTTATTGGAAAAATCTCACCAGCTTCTTCTCAAGGACATATGTACATTCTCACAGCTACAGATTACTTTACAAAATGGGTAGAAGCTATCCCTCTTCGTTCTACTACTGTAGATGTTATCTGTGATTTCATCCTTAACCATATTATAGCATGATTTGGTATTCCTTCAATGATAGTTTCGGATAATGGCACTTCCTTCAAGAACAAAGAAGCCATGAAATTCATGGAGAAATATCGTATACAACATAGATTTTCTACTCCCTACTACCCTCAATCTAATGATCAAGTTGAAGCATCGAATAAGGTTATTGAACAAATATTAAAGAAAATAGTTAAAAAACATGCGAAAGATTAGAATACACAACTTACTTATTCTTTGTGGGCTTATAGGACTAGTGTTCGTACGGCCATAGGCACTTCACCTTATAATCTTGTTTATGGTACTAAAGCTATTATACCTGTGGAATTAGAAATACCATCTTTGCGTGTTTCATTTCATGGGATTATTGACAAAGATACTTTCTGGGAACAATGATTACAAGAACTAGAAATGTTAGATGAACAATGAATAAATGCTTTGGAACACGGTAAGGCCTATCATAAATCAGTTCAGAAACAATATAATCACAAGGTGATTGAACGGTCATTCTTGGTAGGTGATTTAGTCTTATATGAAAACCAAAGAAATGTGAATGCTTTACTTGGTGAGAAAGGAAAATTTAGTCCAAATTGGCTTGGACCCTTTGTGGTAATTGAGGATTTTACTTCAAGTGCTTATAAAATTTCTGATATGAATGGTGTTCCTCTCAAGGAACCTATTAATATTATGCATCTCAAATTTTATTTTCCCTAATTAATTTCCCTTTATGTATGTATGTGTTCCTTATAGAATAATTATTTTATAAGTTATGTAAATTAGAATACATTCATACATATTTTCCTTTCCTATTTCTTGTGTTAAGTTTTGTGCATTGATGAAAATAAAGGTAATCAACCATAGAACTAATTGTTCAATGACAAAGTTTTCATCATAAATAAACTTCTTCTGAGTTTGGTACATAGGTGGCACATGTGCCATATCTATCAATCTCTATCTCTATGCTCTGAAGGTCGATGGATCTTAGCTCTCTCAAATCTATGGTGTGAGGCTGAGGATATCAAAATGGTAGTCTGCGTGTGACTCCTCAATATACTCATCTCATGGACACGCTCCTGGGCTCTCTATAGATTGGCCATCAATTTGTCTTCTCTTTCTTTGCATAACCTTAGCTCTCACTGTACACATAGGAAGATATCTGCATGCCTTCTAGGATCCCTTTGTCCTATAAGGGACTCTCTCTCGCTAGTTGGAAGTTGGTAGGAAATACATGTATCCTTTATAACCTCGGATACAAAAGTCCTCCACTCGGCTACGCTCGCTACAAAATTAAAATGTAAAACTTCATTAAATACTTCATTGAGACAAAATATCTATTCAAAACATTCTAAAAACTACATCATACCTGGATCTACCTGGGTATCACCAAAGGATCTAGATGGTGGGGGCATGGAACAAATACTCTATCCTCGCTCACTCTATCTAGGCCTAGGTGGTGGTGTCTCTATGTGCACTCGAGGAGGTCATCATGATCTCAAAGGTGAAACATAGACTGCCTGATCACCGGTCCATGTACTGTGGCCTGGGGGCCTCTCCTCTTCTCTCTCCTCCACTCTCTCCTCTTCTCTCTCCTCCTCCATGGGATATCTCATAGGATATCTCATGGGCTATCTCATGGGATATCTCATGGGCTACCTCTATATCCTCGGTCTCATCTATCTCACTATCTACAATGTCATCTATTGTAGGTCGGCATATGGCGCTGGGTCTCTAATAGTATCTTGTCGGATAGGCATACCAAGGTACTATCCGAGGGACCCCCTATATCAAACCAAATTGTCTCATCACCCTATCATAGTAATATGGCATCATGACATGATTTGTAGGACCTTCTAGCAGCTTGCACTACTGTGAATGTCTCAACTGATGTCGAGTATCCAACCACTCCATCATCTGACAATAAGGTCTCCATATCACATCTATACCTAGTATATAGTCAAGGCATACTCTCCAAAAGAGGATATCTCTGTACTTCCAAACATTTGCTAGAGGATATGCAAAGGCTCTCAATGTGCTTGCATCTATGATCATAGGAGTACCCTGTGGTCGTGTACATGTATAATGCTCAAACATCCAAACCTGTAGCAAGGTGCACACTGTAAGACTCTCCCGTTGGTATCTCACTAACTGACTCAAGTCATGATAAAGATGAGCCAACATTTTGCGGCCCCATGAGATGATGACCCTATCACTCTCCATCCTACGTACAAGATAGGTGAATGGTGCTAAAAATATTGCACCCTTTGTGTTGGGCACTTCAACCAACGCAAATATACATAGCATTACTCTCTGTACCAAAGGTTTCAGGCCTGCTAGTATGGCTGCTAGGGAAATATGATCCGATCAGGTCCTCATCTGTGGTACTTGTCCCAAACAATACTCCATATCTACAAAAATCTTGAGAGGACCCTGTAGTACTCTCGGTCTAACAGGCTCACCTCAGATCAAAAGTTGTAGGATCCTGTACACATCCTCCAGCGTGATCGTGATCTCTCCTGAGGGAAGATGGAAGGAACAAGTATCCTCATCCCATCTCTCTATCATGGCTGATATCATGGACTGATGGAACCTCAGTTGTGGTAGGACTGCTACCCAGTACAATCCCACATCTCTCAATAACTGTATCTCATCCTATTGTAGCTCAGAGATACTCCCTCTAACAAACAGTAGTAACCCTCCGAAGGGATGCTCTCGAAGACGGACTGGATCCTGTAAGCACAAACATGAATTATATTAATACTTCTTCATCAAACATCTACTGTACCCACTTGACCTAGTTAAGGTTGACCTTTTTGGGTCAAGGTTGACCTTTATGGGTCAGGGTTGATCTTATTGGGTCAGGGTCGACCTTTGTGGGTTAGGGTCGACATTCACCCAAAAAGGACTGAACCTTCCCAGTCAGGGTTGACCTTTGTGGGTCAAGGTTGACATAATTGGGTCAGGGTCAAAATTTTTGTATTAGGGTCGACCTACCTTGTAAAAAAATGAAATTTTCAATCACAGGCACTAGAAACAAGAAATTTACCTCAGGCAGTGGCTGTCTGCTGGCTAGGCGCTCTCTTAGGACCTCCATGCAGCTCGCTCAAAATTCCTCTCTCTTCGACATCCTATCTCCTTTTCAAATCTTGTAAATGGTAAGAATGAGGAGGTAAGTATCTCTTCCTCTTATTTATAAGCTATAAATTAGGGTTTTATTAGGGTTTCATTTGAAATTATTTAGGTTAAACTCAAATTTTCCCTTTATATGCATTTAGATAGACATCTATTCTTTTCATTATAGCTTGAGTTTGGTAGCTCCATTTTTAGTGTTGTCAGAGGCATTGGAATTGTGATTCAGATACCTAACCTCTTGAATCAATTTAGGAAGGTTTAGGACCCTTCTAACTAGTTTAGGAAAGGACTTTTCAACAAATTGTGTATTCAGTGTATAGAAATTACCTTATCACCCTGTTTCACCTTACATGAATTAGTAAGCCGAATCAGGGGGGCATAAGGGGCTTTATATAATTCTCAAGATCATCGTAGTAAGACTTAGGTGCTCCATGGATTTTCATTAACCTTGCGTGTTGTAGGTTGCAGATACTAATGGTTTCTTGCAGGATCTTTACATTGAGGACTTGGCTATATCCTTTTTATCCTTTATGATGTTTTTTTACTTTAGCTTGTGTATTCATGTAGTGTCATATCTAAGCTAAAGTGGGGGCTAAATGTATCATCTTAAAATGGAATCACTTCCATTTTGATAGGTTTAGCACCCTCATTCAGTATGTTAGCCTATTAGATTTGCATTTAGGATACATTTGTGCTTGATTCTGCATCTTTAGATGAAATTAGGGTTAGGATCTTGTGAATCCTCCTGGAATTCCCTCTCCATGACTCTTTTCTCTAGGTAGGGTCTATGTATTGGTCCTCCTAGGCCTCATCCTATTCTCTCTCTAGGCCTCTAGGCCTTCTAAACATTCTGGAATATTCCCTCACCTTCCTAGGTCCCCAGCTGACCTAGGAATCCCACAAATACTTTCTGGTGACCTGCTTGAAACCTCAGGTCAGGGTTGAGGTTGACCTTGACCTAGGTCAAGGGTGAGGTTGACATAGACCTTTGTCAGGTGTTGGTCCCTGCTTTCAAATTTGGAGCTTATCGAGGTCCGAAACTTAAAATAGGTCCCCAGGCTTGGATGTGGAAGTGTTTTCTCTGATATTTGAATTAATATATCCCCTCCTTGGCTAGTGATTGTAATTGGACCATGGTTCAAGGTGAAATTTGAATTTGGGTCCCTTGCATTTCCCTAGGTAGCCTATATTGAGATCTCTATATAAACACTCTCTTTTGCCTTCATTTCAAGATGGAAAAAAATTGGGAGATGACATGATGAAATGATGATGCAAACAAGGAAGAGGATGATATAGAAGGACAAGCTAGGAGGACATATAATAATTTCAATCAAGCATTTTGAGGACAAGCTATTATGGATCTTCATTGAAGCAAGAAGGCACTCTTTTTAGATCTACTATTCTCAACATTCAAGCATTCAAAGGACATTATCATGGGGTAGAAATTATGGATTGTGAGTTGATAGTAATACTTTAGCCTTGGGGGCTTGGTATTCTTTCTTTGTCATATTCAAATCTATGCATTTCTTTCTCATTTCTATGTTATGTTAGGATTATTAATCTAGAATATTAGATCTTGATATTGCATATTTAAAGACTCTTTTCAAAAGAGCAATACACACACACACACATTCTATATTTGGCTATTCGTGGAGGTGGAGATCACCAAAAATAGGGGTTTGACTAAGGAAAAACCCTATATAGCCACCCCAAAACCCCTCTTTTCAGATATTTGCTGGTGTTGTTTTCAAAATTTATATGTATAGAACACCAGATCTGAGACCAGATTTGGATACCCTTTTCGAGTTTCTTCCGGGATCCGCAAACAGATTTTTTGTTGACGTTGTGAAGGTCAAGGTCAACATTATTGGGTCAGGGGTGACATTTGTGGGTCAAGGTTGACCTTTTTCATAAGACGGCGTCGGATCAGAAAAAGATTTCTGGGTTTTGTTCATCTCTACATTCTAGTTCTAGATCATACTTCATATTTTCCAAAAACTTAATACAGGATTCAAAAAATGTGTTTTTCCAGATCTGCTATATTATGAGGTAAGTATCTTACTCCAATATTCTTTGCAAGCTTTCCTCCATTCTTTATTATAATAATTAAATGTAAGAGAATGAAATTGGACTTAAGGCCTCTTTTCTTATGCAATTCTCATTTTGCAAAATCTTACATAGGAGATCCTTTACAATCCAAATTTAGATCTTACACTCTATTATACTAGAACATAGTCAAATAAGCAATTTTCATTTGTGACATCATAACTTGATCAAATCTTCAAATCAGCAACTAAAGCTTGACATGAACCTTGTAGAAAACATATACATCATCCCATGAGGTGTGCAACTTCTCATCTTTAGTATCATTCATTCTCCATTATTTTGATCATCCTGTGTTACTGGCAAAAATGCCCAACAAATATGAAAACTACATCATAGACATGTTGACACCAATAAAAACACATCCAGCTTGCCGAAATAGTGCTATCATAGGCATTGAAATTAAAAAAGTAACAATTTGGTATATTTCACAAGGACAATGTCTATTATATATAAGATTGAGTAACCCATAAAATTGCATAAAGGACAAATTAATATTCTCTGAAGCTTCAATGAGGAATCGTAGTGGATGTATGAAAAGCACAAATGTACAATGGTATCTTGTCATTATGGAGAAAAAATCTAAGAAGAAGATTAAATAATAGTAAAAGGAGGAATACTAAATATCTCATGTTATTCTATCATATGCTATTTTAAGAAATATTTTTTAATGCTAAAGAGTACTGATAATTAGTTAACCAAACATCCAATGTCAGTAAAAAATAAAATAGTAACGTTACTGGGCCAATAGTCATTAGATAGATCAAAGAAAAAATCCTAACTTACTGTGGAAAGATATGAACAAGGATCATAATGATAGATCTAAAGGACATGAATTATTGGTATTATAAAAGTGTAGTTATATACAACATAAGAAATATAGAAATGAAAAATGCATGGAGCATTGTTTTAAATATAGCTAATGAGATATTAAATACCATTATTTAAACAAACATCAACAGTAACAATGGTGCCAATATGGAAGACATTCAATGAAGGTCTTATGAAGCTAAGTCCAACATTGAAAAACAAATACAATGATCCATGAACACATATGGAATAGAGACATACCCATAAATGACAAGGCTAATAATAGTCAAGTAATTATTTAAAAATCCATTCCAAATATAATCATGAACAAAAGCTACATGATGCACAATAAAAGTCTTATAAGATAGCGGTTTTAGATTTGTAAACAATTAATCATCCATAATAAAGAAATAAGAGAATATCAATAAAATTGTGAAAAAGACAATAGTATACCAACAAGAGAAGATTTGCGATATACTAAACAATGAAAAAGACAATAATAGGAAATAGACAGAGCCATCATCTTCAAGAATATCAAGAAATATCAAGTATGTTGGAGAGGTCTAGGATAGATGTTTTTTTTTTCAAGATTACCATATGTCGGATCACTATAAACAATAGATAGAGAATAGGAGGTTGTGTTACTACCATGAAGATAATTCAACCTATAGGTTAATATAGAGATCTTATAAAATGATGGTCATAATATCAAGTTGTTGTTGTGTATCGTAAAAGACTCATAAATTTTCATAATAGTAGCAAATATTTTTTAAAGAAAAGAAACCTTGTTTCATGATCTTCTCAGTCATAGTCACAAATATGGTGGTCTTAAGGTACTTCCTCAAAATGAAGATTCTTACAATTTAAAAACATGTTCCATGTATAAAAGTAATCATCAAAGGGTAGTGATAAAACCCTAAAACTTATTTTCAACAAAAAATAACCATTTCAAGGAAGGTACGAGTAAAATAGCTTGGAAAGGCCACAGCTAGCATGGAATGAAATATTAAATACTATTTATCATTTCATATAAATGGCAGAGCTCAAAGTGATGAAATAAAATAGATATGAAATTATGTATCGAAACCCATACATTTTTCTTATTTTTGTTCAAGAATGTCGGGTACACAAAAATTCTCTTGTGCATATGTAAATGAAATTCACAAAATGGGGCCCACAGTTGTAAGCAATCAAGGAAAAAATTATGTTAAAACACCCACCACGGTACCCCTAGGGTTCAAAGAATCAACATATAAATAGAAATGAAAGTTGCAACATGTAGTAGACAAAAAGGAAAAGTTTATTTTCTTATCATTTCACTATGAAAATATAGAGGAATTCAAACATTTTCGAGCTTTCTTTCCCTTTCAACAGTGGGCATACCTGCTAAAATAAATTAATGGTCAAATTCTAGTCAAAATATATAAAAAAAATTCATAATAGTTCAAACTCTAGCATCAAATGAATATGAAAACCTAGGTGATTTGTCATGAACAAGACATCTCCATTGTAAGTATTGAAACCCTATATGGCAGTACTTAGACAAATAAAAAAAATGTGAAATGAGGAAATGAAAGTGGTTTTAGGGTTTTGTTCCTTTAGTTTGTATTGATATATAACTTTCTTATTTAATTTTTGCATATGAATTTCATGAATAAAATATTTATAAAGTGATAATTTAATTTATTACTTAATAAATGTTTTATTATTTATAATACATGCAAAAAATTATAGAGAGAAATTATTTTTTTCCATATTTTTATGTAAGATATTAATCATAAGTGAAGTTCTTATAATTCCCTTCAATTCATATTATTTACTAAACACATAAAATAGGGCTATTAGAGGTTAGGCTAATTTTATAGAGATGCATGGTTTTGCTTATAAAATCCAAGTGATTTGTCATAAATCACTGAGGAATCATTATACATGCAATCAAATTTGTCAAATGAGAGTTTAATATTGCATGCAATTTAGAGATGAAGAGGGAAGTTATACTTCAATTTCAAGGCCCAATTGTGTTGTTCATTAGATGAGATGAGTTTTAGAGAGTTAAGTACCCCTTTCTTATAGTTCCACCTCCTTATTTGCATGGTTTTCTTTCAAATCCAACCAAAAGCGGTATTTTGATATTTTGAAGAGAGAGGATAGATTTAGTTCCAGTTCAGTGTCGGTGCAGTTAAAGCTCAATTATGTTTTCTAGCTTCACCTATTTGACATTTTTTTCCTTCTATGTAAGGCATGGATTAGGTGTTTTTCATGGGTCCTCTATTTTTACATTATTTTTCTTCTTGTGAATTTTGGCACACATTGTATTGGGCATTTACAGATTGTAGATATTTTTTCATGATCGTTCCATTATAGAGGTTGGATTCCTTCACAATTGTTTTGTGTTCTAAGTATTGTTGTGGATTACTCAATAATTATCATGTTATGTCTTTATATTTATCAAATTAATTTAGCATTAAATACAAAAAGTGATATGTTATAGTGTAGGTCTATGTTTTTGTTCAGGTTTTTATGGTGTGTCAAGATTGTGAAAACACCGTCATTTTCCTAGTTTTAGCATCATTTGATTAAGCTCTCTCATAAGAATCATTATTGCAAAGCATATTAGGTTGGGTTGTGAGTTCACTATATTGTCTTTAATGTTTTATTTGTGGGTTTATTAGTAGAATATCTATTTGATCATTCAGTGCATTACGTTTTAGAGAGGTTCTTTTTTTAAGCATATCTTTCTTCTCCTTTTCCTAGAAAAGTTCAATTTTAGGTGATAGTGAGAGGACTCGGCCTTCTCCGGAGATTGACCTTTCATTATAGCCATACCCATAGGCCTGAAGATATTTTCATGTTTCACAAGATTTTTGGTTCTTAAAACTTGGTAAAGTGGGTGCAATCTTATGTGACAATAGTTTTTTGCATGTCCGATGGGACACTATGGACTATTTGAGTCCAATATTTTCCACACATTGCTGATTTTTTGGTGTGAAAATTAGTGAACATGACCTTTGGAGGCAGAAATCTACACACACTCAGTGACTCAAGGAGAAAAATTTGTTAGTTTCATAAGATCAAGTTTTGGTATGTTCAAAGCAATTTTCAATTCTTATTTGTAGCTCTTTAGATGAGTAGAAATATAAAAAATTTAGAAACCATATGTGTACCCAGATGGAAACGTTGTATATTCACCACCATTTTATGAGAATAATGTTTAATAGATTCTTTTCATCCATATAAATATGATCACAATGTTGGTTTTTAATCAGATATCTCTACAACAACAGTGAACTGAAAAGAACAATATCCTTACAATGAACCCATCCCTACTCAATTTGTTGATCAACCTCATAATCCTCACATCAAAGAAAAGAAAGAAATGAATCAAATGACCTTAAATTTCTAGGAATATTTTAATTATATGATAGATAACATCAAGAGACAACAAAATTTGGATATGTAGGAAGAATTGTCTCATCAGGCCCATCTTAATAAGAAAGAGATGAAATAAAAATGTTGGGAGTTTGCAAAATTATATGCAAAAGAGTTGACAGTACAAAGGAAGCAAGATAAATAAATCTTTACAGTAAAAGAATAGAAAATAAAGGCACAAAAGGGGAAATGTGAGGAGGATCTTCAAAGAGAGTTCTCAGAACTAAATGTTGGATGATATCAATTTTGGTTACTGATCATGTTGTTGATATTCATGTTTTGTCACTGATGTCAACATATATTTCTGTAGAGAAGACAGACCGGCTACTTGACTCGAAGAAGTGTACACACACTATACAGATGATTCAGAATGATTGAAGTTGGATTTTAGTAGAAGGATATGTGGTGACCTTATTCCTAAGGTTGCTTGACTTAATGTTACATATTGTGGATGTTATAGTTGATTTGGTGAAGACTAGTTTTCTAGACTGTAACTGTGATTCTGGACAGAGAAGGTCTCTGTGTTTCTGGTATATCTTTCTAGAAAAGATATTTTAGATGATGCGAGCTTACTCATAGAAAACCAACATATGTTGGAGTAATGGGTTGAGTTTGATTTTTGTTTTGTTACTAGTGACGTCAGCTATGGCGTGTATTCTGGAGAAGACCTATTTACTGGCCAACTTCAGACATGTAGCATGTGAAATTAATTATGAGCATGGATTGCGGATCTGGAAGTATATATGATGGATTGTAATTGAATTTTACTTGTTATAGGTACTGTATGTATCTCAGAAAAGGGGTTATATAATTATTTGTATGATGGAAAACCTTAACTGGCCAACCTAGTTAATTATGTATTAGAAAATCTTACATGGCCGACCTAATGAATTATTTTAAGAGGGTATAAATGAATGATCTTTTCTTGTGGAGAATATGTGGTAGAGATTAAAATGGAAGAGATGTGTGGAAGTTGTGAAGCTTTTTGACTGTTGGATATAGAGAAGAGTTGATGATTGTATACTTCATTGGAACTCACCAAGTAAAGACATTTGCTATCAGACAGCTCATTGGATTGTGTATTTTCTTTACACACTTGATTCAGATTGTAAATCCTTGAGGGTGGCTTTAACCTTCTTTGGGAAGTGTGCCTTGGCAGTGAGCCTACTATTTTCTTTGACTCCTAATAGGGTCTGTCTCCTAACAGGGACCGTGTACTGTAATGTTGTAACAAGCTCCTAAAAATCCTAATATCTTTTAACAGGGATAATATACTCTTAGTACATTATTTGTGGGTGTTAATTCCCACTTGGGTTTTACCTGTAACAGGGTTTCCTCAACAACAAATATTGTGTTATGGTGTTGGAATTTACTATGTTATCATTTACTTTTGCTGATATGGTTTATAAAGTTTAAATTTTAATAATCTATAGTTCAACTGATTCACCCCCCCTCTAAGTTATCTTGTGGACTTGTATTCCTAACAATTGGTATCAGAACTACTAGTCCTTAGAGAGAAATATTAATAGCTTGAGGTGATCCTGAAGATGACTTACTATAGGAAGGATAGTCCAAAGTTTGATCCTGAAAACTTTGACAGTTGGAAGAACAAAATGAGAACACATTTGCTATGTCTGGGAATTGATTACTGGATGATCACAAAGAAAGGTGAAAAGATAGCAATTGAAGATGATTTAGAGAAGGCTACTAAAGATCAGAAGAAGTTATTTTCATGCAATATGGTTTCAAGGGAATCTTTGATCAGTGCTCTTTCAGATGGAGAATTCACTGAAGTAAAGGACTTGGACTCTGCACATGAGATCTGGACAAGACTAGAAGCATAATATGTTGGAGACAAGTTTACAAAGCAAGAAAAGTTATAGAACTGGAAGACAAAGATGGAATCACTGAAGATGAGAGAAGATGAGAACATTAGGGCATATGCACAGAGAATTATTGAAGTGGTTACTGGCATTAGAAACTCTAGAGGAACTTACATTAAGGAAGAAGTGATTGCAAAGATACTCAGATCTTTGACACCTGTATACAGAACCAAAGTACAAGCTATAGAGGAAATTATATCTTTCACACCGAACTTCACCAGAGAAATGTTGATTAGAAAGATAACTACATTTGACATTGCAGAATTGTGAGATACTTTACCTAAAGTTGAGTCAGCATTCAAGGCAACCGTGCACAAAAACAAAAAGACCTTATCTGGAAATGCAAGCACCAACAGTAGTTACATAAGACAAGAGCTTGGAGCTTATGCTGATGAATGGGAACAAATATAGGAAGAAGAAAGGAAGCTAGATGAAGTTGTGGGACTGATTTCTAGAAGAGAAAAGAGAGGAAAGGGTAAATTTAAAGGCAAATTACCTTTGAAATGTTTTTCATGTAACAAGATTGGTCATTTTGCATCTAGATGTCCTACAAGAATTCCAAAGCACAAACCTAAGTTTTTTAAGTCTAAATATTCAAAAGACAAGGAATGTTATTATGCTAGTGAGGGCATATCAGATGATGATGATGGTGACTATGATGAAATTAGATTTATTGCTATTAAGGATGATGTATCTATGCATGAATAAAAAGCCTTAGTATCTAAAGTTGAAAAGAAACCCGAATGGGTTATAGACATTGGTTGTTCACATCATATGACTAGAGATAAAAACAAGTTTGTGAGTTTGAAAAGACATGATGGAGGTGTTGTCAGATTTGGTTACAATACTCCTAAGCTTATTATTGGAGTTGGATCTATCTCTTTGGATGGAAAGACTAACACAAACAATGCATTACTTGTTGATGGACTTAAGCATAATTTGTTGAGTGTTGGAAAACTAGTGGACAAGGGTTATCAATTCAACTTCATTAATGGGAAATGTGCTATCAAGGGTAAAACAAGAGACCTCATCACATCTGGTACTAAATCCAGAGGTAATGTATTTGAATTGAACACATTTGAAGCTTCTTGTTTTCTTGCGAAGGTTGATGATAGTTGGTTATGGCACAAAATATTTTGTTATGTTAACTTTGATAACATTGTGAAGGAAAGTACAACTAATGCAGTAAGAGATCTACCTAAGATTGTGAAGCCATATAACACTATGTGTAGAGAATGTGTTATGAGGAAGCAGACTAAAAGAACTTTTAAAAGAAAAACTTATTTAGCAAAAGCGTAGTTGGATCTGATACATACAGATCTATGTGGCCCTACACAATCAAGATCATACTATGGTGAAATGTACTTTATACTATTTTTTGATGACTTTTCTAGAATGATGTGGGTTACATATTTGAGAGAGAAATCTGAAGCATTTGACAAGTTCAAGTTATTCAAAGAAAAATTTGAGAATGAATCTGGTTTAAAGATGAAGTGTTTGAGATCAGACTGAGGAGGAGAGTTTACATCAGAGCTATTTAATACATATTGTGAAGAAAATGGAATACACAGACATACTTTAGCCCCTAGAACTCCACAACAAAATGGGATAGCAGAGTGAAGAAACAAAACTATATTAGATGTTGTAAGGAATATGTTGCTAGAAGGAAATGTGTCACATGTTCACTAGAGAGAAGCATTTGGGACTACTATGTACACACTGAATAGAATTCAGATTAGAGAAGGTACAAGTAAAACTCCTTATGAATTATGGTTTGATCATAAACCTACCATGAAATATTAAATGTTATATCAAGAGAGATGATGAGATAGGCAAGCTTGATGCTAGAAGTGATGAAGGAATATTTTTGGTTATTCCACTAAGAGTAAATGTTATAAATTTTTCAATCTAAGATTGACGAAATTGATTGAAAGCGCCAATGTGAGGATAGATGAAAAGTTTCAAATTCAGGAAAGGATGTATGATTTTGATCATATTACAGAAACAAAAGAGCTATTATGTGCTTGAATGTGACCTCTAAATTAGGCACAAACCCAACATAGTCCTTACTCAATCATTCAATTTGCAAAGATTAACATGAATTGTACATTTTAGAAACTTGATTGAAGTGACCTGTTGCCTCCTAATTAGTTAGGGATGTCGAATTTACTCTCAGCGCGAGAGCCAACAACCTTGACCATTGCTAAAATGGAGGATTTCTAAAGCATGAAAGATAAGTAAATTGCCATTAGTCTATGAAAGAAAATGCAATTAATGTAGAAAGTAAATACCATTAATCTAGAAATGAAGTGCCATTAAACTAGAATTGAAATGCATATTAATCTAGAAAGCTTGAAAAGATGATGAAATTAAGCTACTAGATATGGAAGAAAACTACATTAAAATGCAACATATTACTAATCCAAATGAAACTAAAGTTAATTATGCAATAAAACTTAAAAGTGTGAAAATCAAGACCAATTTAACTATAATTTTGATGCTCTCCAATTAATCCTCTCAAAATGAAGAAAATGAGGCCCATAATATAGAAAATCCATGGAAAGTGGGTGAAGAGTTTCTTGAAAAGAAACGGTTGCCTCTTCATTTTCAGGAATGGAGATTGAGACAAAAAACCAAGAATTATTTAATTAAAAGAGTGGATTATTGCCACATGAGTGACCTTTCATATAGAATTATGGAATTGTTTTTTAGGATAATCCATTCAAATAATTAAATAACTATTCAATTCCTTTTGATGTGTATTACCTAAAGGGGGTGGAATTAATTTAATTTAAAAGCACTTAGGACTTTAGAATTAAATTAATTAATCATAGGGATTTTTAGCTAATAAACCTTGATAATTTAAGAATTAAATATGGTGTCAGATTTATGCAAATTTAGGTTTTCTGCATTTGAGACTAAGTCAATTAAAGTCAAATAGGGAGGAGAATTTGCCTAGTACAATAGGACTTTGATGATGAGAAATTGAAGGAACACACCAAAATTGATTAGGATTATAAGGTGTCAATTTTGGGGTGTTACATTTTGCCCCTCTTTGAATTGATGTGCGAGCAATGCATTGATTCAAAGAATAGTCTGATGTGAAGAAGAAGATTTCGGAAGTCTAGGTTAGGTTGCCAAGACACCGATCAGATCGAGAAGTAGAATCATCTGAGTGAAGATTGGAATCAAGGTTAGATTGCCCAAATGTCCGCTGATAGCTGATAAAGATCTAAGACTATCTCCAGAATTAGGGTTAGATTGTCCTAATACAAAGATTAGCCTTCCAAGATCCAGGTTAGGTTGCCTAGACAATGGTCTAAAGAGTTTTTGAGAGCCATCTTCAGAATGAAGCATAACTTTCAGGAATTAGGGTTAGATTTCAAGAATCATCTCCAGAATGAAGCTTGATCCTTGAGGATCTGAGTTAGATTTCTCAGATACCTAGAAAGATAGATGACAAGATGTGAGACATCAAGATGCCCCTAGAGATTCAAGATCATGGAATATCCAATTTTGACCATAAGGTACGAAAAACTAAATATGCCCCAAGTGATGAGATGCCCCTAGCGATGGGGATTTTTGATTTAGATCAGACTGATTTGAGAATAATGTGAAAGATTCAATGATGCAATCAGCCTGCCCCCTCGGGAGCAAAATCAAAAGATGACACATCATAATGGTGAGAGCGAGAAATTGTACATAGAAATAAGATCAAAGATCCAGAGAAATCAAAGAGAGATTGATTTAGAGCGATCGAGAGGTCCTGGTGACTAGGTTTGACCATAGTTGACCAAGTTTGACTAGAGTTGACTTTGATGAAAAGATTGCAGAAGCCAAGAAAATGATGATGAGAGATAATTTTGACAAGAAAGCAACATTAGAAAATTGACTGCACAAGCGTCTGATCGCGTCAGTCCCAAAATTTTAAAACACAATTTTGAGCTGCTTAGGAGTGTTAGATTTTGATTTTGATCACGAAAATGGATTCAGAATGGTCCATTTAGCCAAGGGTGCAATTTTTGTGGAAAATGGATCACTTTTAAAAATTAGGTCAAAGGCTATATAAGGCCCGGAGGGGTCATTTTCAAATCATTATTCACCTTTGACTTTAGCAATGGTGAGAGCTCCAGTTGACATTGATAGAATTCCCGTGCACACACACTAATTTAAGCACTCTCAATGACACAACTAGCCACCAGAGTATGACGCACCTGTAAGTAATCAAAAACATTATCCTGCATTTCAAAATTTTTTTCAATTTTATAGCATTTTAGCATGTTTTTAAGTCTTTTAGGGTCTGTCGCGTCCAATCTCGCTCGAGGGAACAATTTCCTTGCGCCGGCCTAGATCACCTTTCGTGTGAGGAATTAGATTCCTTGCACAGAACATGGATTCTTCGTGCGGGTCCCTACCTTGCGCTCACGTGAAGTGCGTGCTTACATCATGCGAGATTTTAGGAATCTCACGCGGGAAGACATCCTATCTTGTGCAAGTCAAAAAGCTCGCACGGGAAAAGAGTTTCCTCGCATGGAAAACTTGCTTAATTCAAAAAGTTGTCATTTTTTTTATGCCGTAGATTCAGCCAGTTACAATGTCTCAAGACTGTGTTTAGGATAGGTCCATAGCTGTATTTTGTTGTCATTGCTTTGAAAAACATCATCATATTGAGGTACTGATCCAATTTTTTCACTTGCTTTGCAAGTTGACTTCCCTGATATCGCGTTTCAGTCACATCATCCTTTCATGGGTGAGTTACTACAAAGACTATCAGATGCTGATGGTGCCCATATTGATGGGCTCAGATTATCATACCTTCGTGATGCACATGATATTCGGGTAAATCACCATTTACTAGGTGCACTGGTTGAGCGTTTCCATTCAGAGATGAACACATTTCATTTTCTGCAGGGGGAGTTGATAGTCACTCCCAAGGATATTTATAGGATTCTGAGAGTACCTTTTCATGGAGCTCATGTGGAGTATGACACTCAGCTGAGAGTAGGTACATTGGCATTGAGAGCAGTCTTCCAGGATGATCTAGTGATGGTTCAAGCCATCTCATGGGAGGATTTGATTCGTAGCTACGACGTAGATCACCCACTGGCGGTTGTGTTGGCACTTTTCTTGAGTTGTCACTTGGTGCCTAATCAAGGTTAGCACGGATTGGAGTGCAGCTGGGGAGGTATGTTGCAGAGGATGCTGGCCACACTTGCAGTGAATTTCAGATGGGGTGAGTGTATGCTCACTCAGATGTATCATGAGATGCACAAGATTGTGTATCAAGGTGCACGGACCATGGTGGTAGGAGTCATCGCTCTTCATATTTGGGCCTGGGAGCACTTTCCTATATGTAGGCCGATTTTCCATGACACACGGAAGCCTTTGGAGCCGTATATATATGTAGGTCCTATGACCCAACCCGTGCTGGGTAAGATAGAGCAGTGGCGGTCTCAGATAGATGACATGGCAACAGTCATATGGTGGCCTTAGATAGCCATAGAGGTATGGGATGATGCATGGCACAAGTTGTTGTATATGTTCTATTCATGTCCTTTGATCGGGCATACCATCAACATCATTGAGCGCTTCTTACTCACATGAGTGTTGCGCCAGTTCAGGAGACCGTAGGATATCTCATAGGAGTTTTGTACTTACGCTCGATTTGTCGATGAGATGAAGAAGGGTTGGAAGAGATAGCTTGACAGAGGCCGGAGTATGATAAATGCTCAAGTACCACCAACTAGGTGGGATTACATGGTCGGAGTGATGAATGCAAGTATGACACCTGCATATAGGGACCACATATTAGCACATCCATTCCCTAGGTATACAGATCCTATTGGCCCAATTCCTCACGTATAGCAGGTGGTATGACCACCACCACAGCAGTAGGCACTGCAGGTGGCCCCACAACCATAGGAACAACAGCCACCCTTACAATAGCAAGAGAGGGTAGTTCGACCGAGGACCTCTTAGATTCATATCCCTATTAGACCCATGGGGTCAGATGCAGGTGTCGGGACCAGTGGCAGTCAGGAGAGAGCCACTGAGTAGGGAGAGGACACCGTCATGGCTGATGTTGTTCTGATTGATCCACAGGTAGGTGGACAGGTGGCGCAGTTGCAGGAGGCTCTTCGGAGGGTCTGAGAGAGAGCTAGACAGTCATAGAGGGAGTGAGATGACTTCCATACATAGGTGATTGTTTAGGAGACTTGGGTAGCTGAGCGAGACTGAGAGATTTGGGAGTTACAGGAGGCACTGGCTAGATCACAGATAAAGACAAGATACGAGGTTGCTTAGGCATCTTATTACTATGTTTCTTACACAATTGCAGTTCCTGAGGTAGCAGATTAAATTCAGCCATTTTTAGAGTATGCTGGGGCATAGGCCACTCCACAAGGACTACCTCCTCAGCAGAAGGGTATGCCACCCCCTCCACCTCCGCCGGGTGGTTAGATGAGCCACCTTGATATACATATTGAACCACCATTTTTATATATTATGCTCTAGTAGCACCCTTGTACATATGACTGATCGATATATATATATATATATATATATATATATATATATATGAGCTCAATTTTGGCATCATTGTACTTTTTTATATATTGCTTTAGATTTATGTCTTATGAGACGTTTCTTATATGATTTAGATGTATACATTAGAAATGTATGCCATGGGTGAATATGCAAATGTTTATGCACATGTTTTATAGATGTTAGATGGATAAATGCTATGTATGATTTGATTTATGCTTATAATGGATGCACATGTTTATGGATATATAAATGCAAATGAATGTATGGAAATGCACTCTTAGAAATGAATGTAATGCAATGAATTTAATGGTACTAATCATCTCATGCAGGATGTTGCAATATACAATAGGTACTAATCAAAAGATTATGAACCAATATCGAGAGTGAGGACCAGACACTTGTGCAGTCAAGAGGAAGCCAAGATAATAGATGAGGACCTTTGAAAAATGAGAAGACAATGAAGAGAGCACCAAAACTATCATTATGCAAGCCTAAGCTAAATGCAACCCTAGGACTTGGTTGTTGGACTCATTGTATAATCATCATCGAGTACTTTTGGAACATCAGAGTCAATACAATCCTTACTGGTGCCGCTGCAACCATAAGAATATGAATATGAATTTCATTGAATAAAATGTAGGAAACGAACATAAGCACCAAGGCACAAAAGCCAAGGTGACCTGAACATTGTTTCCAGCTTGATATAGTAAGAATACACAAGTAAACAAACAAAGCAATAATAGTCAAGGAGATAGTTCCAACCTCCCCTTGGCTTACAAATAAACAAGATTGAGGGATGTGAGGCTTTTCCACCTTAATGCAGAAGCTCTTATCACATACACCCTATTTATTTGACGTTGCCAGATCATCGAAACCACACCCACAAGTAGTAGACAAAGAAAATATCAATGAATTTCATGAGAACAGACAACATACAAATAAATATTCAATCATATCTCAGCATGTTTCAAGGCTTCCGAAGGTGCCTATGTTTGTGGTGTTGAAAAAAAACATCATTTGTGCTTGTGAGTGCAATGTGTTTGATTGCTATCGAGAGATGTTTACGTGCGAGATATCCAATGTGTGTTGAAAAACATAGATGTGTCCAAAGAGAGTGTTAAAAAACACTATTTGATTAAGGTGTTGAGAAACACCAGTTTGTGCCAGTAGAGAGTTTTCCTTTGACAAGATTACTGACTCAAGTGTAAACTGAAGAGTGATCGAAGTGGGGAAACATGCCCCCAAGTAACGAATAAATTGAAGTCAAACATGCAAATAGCGAGTCGATGTGAAAAATCTCAGTAATATAGCAACAGTAGGCATATGCAGTGAGAACCACTAGTGACTGTCATGAGAGAGATTCTCAAGCATAAAGATTGATGATGAGATCTAGGCATCAAGAGGAAGACACAGAGAGAACCACTAGTGACTAATGCGAAGAGGAGTAAGAATCCAAAAGATATAAAAATGCCCCCTAGACCAGGAACATGCCCTCGAGTGTGACCAATTTCAATCCATGTGAAGTCGAGAAAAATCTTGAAGATGATTGAGAGAAAATGCATGAGCACACTAAAGAAAGAAAGCGAGAGATTTTACAAATTTTAGAGATTTTACAAAAAAAAATTAGATTTTTAAAGATTACTCGATCTCAAGCAAGATCCCAATGGTTTGACCCAATGTCTAGAAAGGTGTAGGACATTGCAGATGGATTAGAAAGCTGATGTATGAGACGAATAGCCAATGACGGATGAAGAGAGTGAATGTGACTCTCAAGGACACTCTCTTCAAGATTACCCAAGCTAGGGAAACAATAATATAGCAATGTAGGCTCATGGAGTGATGTTGTATAGAATTTAGGATAATGACCTGATGTCATGAAAATCATGTGGTCCAAAATAATGGACATGTCAAGAGACTTATGAGAAACAATTTTCCATCTTGATCAAGACCAAGGGGTCAATTTTATAGGATAGGATATAGCCATGATAGCACAATCGAGATAAGGGGGAATAGATGTATAAATGAAAGGTTTGGATTATGGCATGAATGCTGAGAGATAGAAAGGATAGGCTTGGGATAAGCAAGACCATGATAGGGTGCCATGTGTGAGAGAAATTAAATAGGCTGATGGAAAGGATAATGAATGTCAAGATACATGTGTGTTCAAGGATAGGCTCAACCTTGTCAAGATCACAAGAAAGAACATGGATATTCACAAGCTAGCTGGATGTAAGATGTGATGGGAGAAAATGACATGGAAGGAATTTTCACCCAAGTGAAGAGTGCAAGTATGAGGAATTACACATGATGCATGTTTGCCAGGTTTTCATCATGGTACTTATCCAAGGTGCTACAAGAAGTGGTTTTCACCATAGGATGAATTGATTTCTCTTTACTTTTGCTACCAAGGTGCTTGTTTACCAGGTTTTCACCAAGGCATTTTTTCATTTTTTTATGTATGTTTTGAAGTTATGTAGGAACTTTAAGCCTCTTTCTCTTTAGATAGTGCTCCTTCAAAGGATATGCTATGAGGGGCCAAGGCCGCTAAAATTATGCTCAAAGATGTTGATAGGGTGATGAAATGGAGGATAAGGAAGATGGAGGCCAAGATTTTATGCAATGGATTGGATGAGAGAAAAAGAAAGAATGTAAGGACCCAATATGGAAGGATAGTAGGCAATAAGATCAACATTGACACACCCCTTGAAGGGTAGTGGACGAATGGAGGAAAAGTGGATGGAATAGCTTGAGATGTTGATGGATGAGTGAATAGGGATCTTGGTACATGAGGACCCAAGATGGAGTTTGAAGATGGGAGATGTTTAGATGGAGATGAAGTGGAATACTTTGGAAGCTTGGATGCCAACTCTAATTGTTCCCTTTGGTGCAAGTCTTTTAAGAGAGACTTGGGAATCCACGTAACTTTTTCTTTTCTTTTTGTATCCAATTCCTTGAGAAGAGACTTGAGAATCCACATAGAATTTGATTTTATGTTTGCATCAGATGACTTAGAACAAAATTTTTTCATATTGGATTTAGGGACCCATATATTTTTTGATTTGGTTCTTTTCTCAGTGGACCTTTGTGGTCTCTTGAATATTTCCTTTTTCTTTGTAGTTACATGTCGATTAGATTGAACATAGTGATCTTCATATGTAAGTGGATTCTTGAATTTCTGATTTCTTTTTTTGGCATCTGAATTCCTTCCAAAAGACTTAGGAATTTTGGATGAATAGGGATGATATGACTGGTTCATATGGAGGGGTTGATAGGGAGCTTTCAAAGATGCATGTCTTTGTTGATCTTGATAGGAGATAGGGTAAGTGGATAAAAAGCTAGTATTCATAGGCATGGTAGATGGGGGGACATAAGGACCCAATATAGATGGAAGGTTTGACAGTCTCAGCTTTGGGATGTAGGGACCAAGGATGGATATGGTGTTGGAGATTTGATTCTGGATAGTTAATTGATTGTATGTTTGTCATTGATGACAACATATAATACGAGCAGCACTTCTATATGTACTTATCCATATGATGACATGAAGACTTGTGTGGATAGATAAATGTTGTTGACATGTTTATTATGCTATGTTCATACACGCAGACCCAGATATGAGGTTTTAGTAAAGATATGTAATTCTGTTATTGACGGTTACAGTTCTGGAGGATTAACGGTTTAAGGCCGATGTATGTAATGTGTTCTTGAGTTGCGCCTATATTTAGGATATGCATGTGTATATTCATGATTATTTATGTGTTTTTAATATTGTTTTGGAGGTGCAATATGTGTTTCAAGAAGATTACAAAGTTATGATTAAATTGATGAAGCCAACTTAGTGAAGTGACACGTCTGTTCAGCATTGACTTGCGCAGTTGTAATTATGCTTGCGCACTTGGTAGAGCTAACAAGGATGTTATGAAGAGTCATCTAACAGGTCCCATGATCTCATATTTGGTTTATGTATTTATACAAGTTCATTTGTGATAAGAAGACTTGCGAAAGCCAGAGATTGACAAGCAGAAGAGAGTGTTGATGCAGCAGAGCTATATTTATCATATGTTGATAATATAGATGTTTATGTTGAAGCATTTAGAATATAGATTAGATTATTATATTTCTTTACAAGAGGTTAAACCATCGACGCATAAAAGGAACTGATCAGACAAACAATGTCACAAACAATAGTTCATCTTGTTGATACAGTGTGTATCAAATATCTAGAAGGTTGTAGCCTTCACCACTTGGACAGTGAGTCCACCACCCCTAACAGGGTTATTGTAAAAGAATCCTAATAGGGTTTGACCCTTAACCAAGTCAACTATACTATTGCATTGTATTGTACAACTCCTAACAGGGTTGAAGAATCATTTAATAGCGATTACTATAAACAGTATAGTTCTTTGTGGGTACTAATTCCCACCGGGGTTTTTACCATTTGGTTTCCCCATAACCAAATTGATGTGTTGTGTAATGTGTTATCTGAATGTGCATTTAAGTTATATCAATCTGGATTAATAAGTACAAAAGATTTAAAGTTACTGATAACTAATTCACTCCCCCCCTCTCAATTATCTCTGAAGTATTCTAACAATTGGTATCAGAGCCAAGTGCCTTGGAGAGAAATCCTAACAGCTTAAGGAAGATCAGATGGCATACTTCATAAAAGAGAGCCCTAAGTTCGATGTAGAGAACTATCTGGATTGGAAGAACAAAATGATAACACATCTACAATGTGTTGGATTTGAGATCTTTGAGATTGCTACACAAGAGGTTGTAATTCCATCTCTGAAAGACCATGTAAAGGATGATGCTACTAATAGACAAAAGGAAACATTTACCAATAATGCAATTTCCAAAGAAGCCCTAATCAGCGCCCTATCTGACAGTGAATTTTCTGAGATCAAGAAGATTAACAAAGCATATATCATATGGAAGTATTTAAAAGACATGTTTTAAGGAGATGTTCGAGCAAAGAATGCACGCAGGAAGACATGGAAGAAGAAATACAACAGTCTTGAGATGTTACTTGAAGATAACATTAGAGCTTATAATCAGAAGATAAATGAAGCAATATCTGGAATCAGAAACAATGGAGGAGAAATTTCAAAAGAAGATATAATGGATAAGTTGTTAACTACTCTGACATCAGACTATGATAACAAGATCAGTATTCTAGAGGAAACTATGCAATTCTCACAAGACTTCAAGAGAGAGACTTTGATCAGCAAAATCTTTGCATTTGAGATATCAAGATTGAAGACTAAACCTAAGAATGAAACAACCTTCAAAGCTTCAATCCACAGTAAGAAATCCTCACACATCTCTAGTCATAATGAGAATGAAGAAACTGATGAAGAGCTAGAAGAAATAATTGCCATGATTTCTAAGAGAGAAAAGAAGGAAAAGGAAAGTATGAAGGACAACTTCCATTCAAGTGTTTTTCATGTAACAAGATTGGTCACTTTGCATCTAAATGTCCCACAAGAGTCAAGAAGTTCAGATCTGACTACAAACCTAAATATAGGAAGGAATGTTACCATGCTGAAGAAGGTGTAACTGATGAAGATTCGGGAGAAGATGAAATTGGATTCGTTTCCCTTGAAGACATGGAAAAGTTGCTCAAAGATATGGACATTGCAGATAAAGAAGAAGATCATGAATTAGCCTTAATTTCCAAAGCAGATGTCAAAACTGATTGGATCATTGACAGTGGATGCTCACATCACATGACAGGTGACAAAGACAGATTTGTTCATCTAGACAAATACAAAGGTGGTATGGTTAGATTTAGAGATAACACTCCTAAACTTATCATAGGCAGAGGTTCCATCACCTTGGATGGAAAGAATAAGATAGATGATGTTCTATATGTTGATGGATTACATCATAACTTGCTGAGTGTTGGACAGCTACTTGACAAAGGCTATCATTTGGAG